>WNWK01003047.1:152500-182646 GCA_009830355.1 Cherax destructor
CTTCTTAAAACTATGTATGGATCCTTCCTTCACTATATCAGTCTCTAGACTTCCTGACAACTGTATGACTGAAGAAATACTTCCTAACATCCCTGTGACTCTTCTCAGTTTTCAACTTCCAGTTCTGACCCCTTGTTGCTGTGTCCCATCTCCGAAACATTCTGTCCCTATCCACCTTAACAGTTCCTCTCAGTATTTTTATATGTCGATATCATGTCCCCTTATACCTCCTGCGCTCCAGTGTCGTCAGGTTGATTTCCCATAACCTCTCCACGTAGGACATTCCCCTTAACTCCGGGACTAGTCTTGTTGCAAACCTTTGTACTTTCTCTAATCTCTTGACGTGCTTGACCAGGTGTGGGCTCTATACTAGTGCTGTATACTCTAATATAAACCAGACGTGCATGGTGTACAGTATCTTGAATGATTCCTTATTTAGATGTCGAAACGCTATTCTTAGGTTTGCAAGGCTCCCATATCCTGCAGCAGCTATTTGGTGGTTGTGCGCCTCAGATGTGCTCGGTATGATTCTCACCCTCAGGTCCTTTTCCCCTGATAGAGTTTTGCAGCCTTTTACCTTCTAGGCTGTACTCCATCTGTGGTCTTCTTTGTCCTTCCCTTAGGTTCATGACTTTGCACTTGTTGGGGTTTGTAACCTGTCCAGATCCCCTTGTAGGCTTACCTAACCTTCGTACACTTGTATTCTCCTCATTAGCTTCACATCGTCTGCGAACGTCCTCTAAATTAATCCCTTGTGTCTTATTATTCATATATACAAGAAACAGTTCAGGACCTAGGACTGACCCTTGTGGAACCCCACTCGACACATGCAGCCACTCCGACACCTCGTCGCGTACCGACACACGTTGCTTCCTTCCTGTCAGGAATATCCTGATCCATTGCAATACTTTTCCTGGTATTCCTGCCTGCTCCTTTAGCTTTTCAACCGGTCTCTTGTGTGGTACTGTATCGGAAGCCTTCTTACAGTCCAAGTAAATGCAGTCCGGGGGTGCCTCAGTGAGTCTTTGTTGCCACTCCTCACTCTTATTTGGTATTTCATCCGCGTTGGTGTACCATACCTTCAGCTTCCTTTCCTGAACTGTATTCTGGGAGGTGGGAGAGGTTGGTGCAGGCTGAATGTGTGGTCTGAAGGGCTGGATATTGTAGTAGGCTGTTGCTATAGTGGTATTAGTGGTGGGGGAAGGGAAGACTGTAGGCGTTGAGTGTGGCTTGTTTCTGAGTATTGTGTTTGGTTGGTGTGGGTTGGTAGGAGTCGAGGGGATGCGGTGGGTGGTTCAATCTGCTGTTGTGTTTGTTGTTCCTCCCGAGGCTGTGCTTCTCTGTTTATCAGTACCTTCTCTATCTCCCTTTCCTGCCTCTGGCATTTTATTACTCTCACTTTCAGTTGTTCCTGTGCTTTTTGTGTTCTGTCACAGTCGAGGTACACTCGATGGTATTTTTGGGAATTCTTTAACAGTTGTTTCTTCAGCAGGATCTTGTTTATTACCATTTCTGTCGTGAATGTCAATTTGATTGGGCGGTTCTTTTCCCTTGAGTACCACCCAAGTCTCTGAAAATTTGTCAGTTGGATCCTGTCCTCTCCTGTTACTTCAATGATGCTCTCAATATATTTTACCTACTTTTGTTTTCTTTTGTCATAGGTCTACCTTTGTACCTCATGGAGCCCATGAATGATAAGTGACCTCTCCCTTTCCTCTTCCCATTTAATTCTCCTCCATATCTCTGAGTCTGATAGTATCTCCTTGGTTGTTTCCCTTATTATCTCAGACGTTCCAGTGGCCTGATATCATTTCCTCAAGGGACTTCGTGCGCCTTTCTCTCCTTCAGTCCCCTTACTGTACACAGATTTTCCTGTACCCAGCACTGCTCCTGTCAGTCCTCACCTCTATATTTCGCTTCAGCACTTCCAGTTCCTCCTCTAGGCTCTGCATCTTTTTCTCAGCAGCATCAGATAGTCACTCCCATTTCTTTCTCTCTGTAGATATCTTCTAGACCACTGTGTTGCAAAATTAGCTTAGCCTTTTTTTCCACTCCTGTTCCATTGTGCCCTTGATTCTGCAAATGATTCTTTTTCAGTCCAGATATCCCCGGTACCTTTGCTTCTTCATCCTGCCATTTTTATCATATTTGTGTGTGTGTGTATGTCTCTCTCTCTAGCAAGGCACTTATTCGTCTTGCCCACGACAGTACTCTGTATCATTACTTTTAACTGGCAAGTTAGGCAAGTATTGGTAAGGTGGAAAATTCTACTTTACGATTAACCATTTATTACCTGTTATTACCTGCCATATATAGAGATGTGCTGGCTCTCATTTTCTTCTCACTGCTTCATGAACATTTCCCCTCAATAGAAAAACTTATCTAATTTTTTCCTCCTACAGTTAGCGGGGAAAAAAACATTGTAAATTTCATGGGTCGGCTTGCATCAGTGGGAAATGGCTAAATCTGACGACTCAAAATCCTTTCTCTCACTAACTCGATGCTTTGATGCAGTTTCGTATAATTATATATTGTGTCTAAACTCTTGGTTTTACTGCAGTCTATTACTTGAAACTCTATTTATCACTTTCAGGCGAGCCCAGGTCTCTCTAAAGAGCTCAATAAGTCCTACACCTATTATCTCCAAACGTAATCTGCTTAAAGTAAGAGCCTTACAATTATGTCTACTCGTAACGACTGTGTGTGTGTGTACTCACCTAATTGTACTCATCTAATTGTGGTTGCAGGGGTCGAATCACAGCTCCTGGCCCCGCCTCTTCACTGGTCGCTACTAGGTCATTCACTCCCTGCTCTCTAAGCTTTTTCATAACTCATCTTAAAACTATGTATGGATCCTGCCTCCGCCACCTCACTTTCCAGACTGTTCCACTTCCTGACAACTCTGTAACTGAAGAAATACTTCCTAACATATCTGTGACTCATCTGAGGCTACCAGAGAAGAGAGGACGAACCAGCAAGACTGGACCTAGTATTCACCTTCAGCAGTGCAGATATTGAGGACATCACATACGAAAGGCCCCTCGGAGCTAGCAATCACGTGGTTCTGAGATTTGAATACATAGAGTTACAAGTGGAAAGGGAAGCAGGAAGGGCAGGGCGAATGAAGCCAAACTACAAAAGAGGGGACTACACAGGCATGAGGGACTTCCTGTATGAAGCTTAGTGGGACAGAGAACTGGCAGGGAAGTCAGTAAATGAGATGATAGAATATGTGACAACAATTTGCAAGGCAGCAGAGGAGAGGTTTGTTCCCAAGGGCAACAGATATAATGAGAAGGCCAGGACGAGCCCTTGGTTCACCCGGAGGTATAGAGAGGCCAAAACCAAATGCAACAGAGAATGGAAGAAGTATAGGAGGCAAAGGACCCAGGAGAATAAGGAGAGTAGTCGAAGAGCCAGAAATGAATATGCGCAGGTAAGGAGGGAGGCCCAACGACAATACGAAACTTCCAATTGTGACCCCTTGTTGCTGTGTCCCATCTCTGAAACATCTTGTCTCTATCCACATTATCGATTCCTCTCAGTATTTTATATGTTGTTATCATGTCCCCCCGTCCCTCCTCTCCTCCAGTGTAGTCAGGTCAATTTCTCTTAACTTCTCTTAGTAGGACATTCCCCTTAGCTCCAGGATTAGTCTCGTTGCAAACCTTTGCACTTTCTCTGATTTTCTGAAGTGTTTGCCCAGGTGTGGGTTCCAAACTGGTGCTGCTTACTTCAATTAGGCCTGACGTACACGATGTACAGAGTCCTGAACGACTCCTTATTGAGATGTCGGAAAGCTGATTTTGCTGTTTTTAGGTTTGCTAGGTGCCTGTACGCTGCAGTAGTTATTTGGTTGATGTGCACCTCAGGAGATATGTTCGGTATTATACTCTCCCCAAGATCCTTTTCCTTGAGTGAGGTTTGTAGTCTTTGCCCCCTTAGGCTGTATTCTGTCTGCAGTCTTCTTTGCCCTTCCCCGATCTTCATGACTTTGCACCTGGCGGGGTTGAACTCCAGAAGTCAGTTGCTATACTTGGTCTATAGCCTGTCCAGATCTTTTTGTAGTCCTGCCTGGTCCTCCTTCGATTGAATTCTCCTCATTAACTTCACATTGTCTGCAAACTGAGACACTTCTTAGTATATTCCTTCCGTCATGTCATACTAGAAACAGTACCTGTCCTAGAACTGACCCCTGTGGAACTCGGTTCGTCACAGGCGCCCACTCCGGCACCTCGTCACGTACCATGATTCGCTGTTGCCTTCCTGTCACGTATTGTCTGATCCATTGCAGTGCCTTCCCTGTTATACCTGCCTAGTCCTCCAGCTTTTGCACTAATCTCTTGTGTGAAACTGAGTCAAACGCCTTCTTACAGTCCAAGGAAATGCAATCCACCCACCCCTCTCTCTCTCTTGTCTTACTGCCATCACCCTGTCATAGAACTCCAGTAGGTTTGTGACACAGGATTTCCCGTCCCTGAATCCATGCTGGTTGTCGCAGATAAGCTCATTCCTTTCTAGGTGTTCCACCACTCTTCTCCTGATAATCTTCTCCATGACTTTGCATACTATACATGTCATGACACTGGTCTGTAGTTTAATGCTGCATGTCTGTCTTCTTTTTTAAAAATGGGACTACATTTGCTGTCTTCCATACCTCAGGTAGTCGCCCTGTTTCGATAGTGTTGAAGATTGTTGTTAGTGGTACACAGAGCGTTTATGCTCCTTCTCGCAGGACCCACCGAGAGATGTTATCTGGCCCCATCGCCTTTGAGGTATCTAGTTCACTTACAAGTCATTCACTTCCTCCTCTTTTGTGTATATTGTGTCCAGCACTTGATGAAGTACCCCACCACTCTGTGTTTCTGGAGTCCTTTCTGTCTCCACTATGAATACTTCTTTAAATCTTATGTTGAGCTCCCCACATACTTCTCGGGCATTTATTGTGATCTCCCATCCTTTCTTCAACCTGATTAAATGGACCTTTACTGTTGTTTCCCTCCTGATGCGGCTGTACAACAGCTTTGGGTCGGACTTGGCTTTCGCTGCAATGTCATTTTCGTATTGTCGTTGGGCCTCCCTCCTTACCTGCGCATATTCATTTCTGGCTCTTCGACTACTCTCCTTATTCTCCTGGGTCCTATGCCTCTTATACTTCTTCCATTCTCTGTTACATTTTGTTTTTGGCCTCTCTGTACCTCCAGGTGAACCAAGGGCTTGTCCTGGCCTTCTCGTTATATCTGTTGCCCTTGGTAACAAACCTCTCATCTGTTGCCTTGCAAATTGTTGTCACATATTCTATCATCTCATTTACTGACTTCTCTGCCAGTTCTCTGTCCCACTAAGCTTCATTCAGAAATTTTATCATGCCTGTGTAATGCTTGTGTAGTCCCCTCTTTTGTAGTTTGGGTTCATTCGCCCTGCCCTTCCTACTTCCCTTTCCACTTGTAACTGTGTATTCAAAGCTAATAACCACGTGATTGTTAGCTCCTAGGGGCCTTTCGTATGTGATGTCCTCAATATCTGTACTGCTCAAGGTGAATACTAGGTCCAGTCTTGCTGGTTCGTCCTCTCTTCTCTCTCTTGTAGACTCCCTAACGTGTTGATGAATGAGGTTTTCCAGTACCACCTCCATCATCTTAGCCCTCCACGTTTCTGTGTCCCCATGTGGCTCCAAGTTTTTTAAGTCAATTTCTTTATGATTGAGGTCACCCACAACCAATAGCATTGCCGTGCTTACATGGGCCCTTCTGGCCACTTCAGCCAGTGTGCCAATCATCGCTCTGTTACTCTCATCATATTCTTGTTTTGGCCTCCTGCTGTTCTGCTGTGGGTTATACATTATTGCAATTATCACCTTGTGACCTCCAGACTGAAGTGTTCCAATTGTGTAGTCTAATGCTTCTCCTCTGTCTCCTCTTTCCAGCTCCTCAAAATCCCATTGGTTTTTGATAAGCAGTGCCACTCCTCCATCCCCCTCTGTTTCCTCTGTCTTTCCTCAGGATCTGATACCCAGGTTGAAAGCTGGCATCTGTTATCATACCTGTGAGTTTGGTTTCTGTGAGAGCTATGATGTCTGGTGCTGCCTCTTTGATTGTATCATGCCACTCCTCCCTTTTGTTCGCTATTCCATCAGTGTTGGTGTACCATACCTTGAGTTTCCTTTCCAACACTGAATTCTGGGGGGTCTGTGGGGGTTGGGGAGTGGGGAACCTGGCAGAGTGCTGTAGGATTCTACTGCAGAGTATAGGGTGGGGGCTGTGAGTGTGAATTGTGGATCATATTGGGATAGTATGCTTGGTTGTGGGGTTCTGAGGGTGGTTTTGTTGGTGTCTGCACTTGTTGCTCTGCCCAACTCTGGTTGTTCTCTGCTGACTCTGTCCTTGTCTCTCTTTCTAGTCCCGTTCATTTCTGAGTCCTCTCCCTCAGCTGCTGTTATTCTGTTCTTGTTCTGTCATGGTCTAGGAGCACCCTCCTGTATGTTGATGATTCCTTCAACCGTGATTTCTCCTGCAGGATCTATTCCTGACCAGCCGATTTCTCTCCCTTGAGTACCCCCCTATTCTCAGAAAATTTATTATCTAAGTCATGTCCTCCTCACCTACTTCTTTGATGATGTTTTCAATCTCTTGTTTTTCTTTCTGCCATCTTTCTTTGTATGTTCTCCCTTCATTCTAATGAAGCCCATGAATAAAGACAGATCTTTCCCTCTCCTCCTTCCACTGTCTTTCCCTCTGTGTCTCTGGGTCCAGTTTATACATAGCTATTGTTTCGTTTGTTATTTCCTGTAACTCTTGGTGGCCTGGTCATGCTTCTGCATGGGACCTGTCACCTTTACTACCTGCAACCCCTTCACTTACTGCTGTCACTGTGCCTAACATTTCTCCCCCTTCATTCATCGGTGTTGCTTGGTGGTCTGATAGGGCTTAGTATAAATCTTGTCTCCTTCCTTTCCATTGGGTCCCTCATTTACTAGGAGTGTACCTGTTCCAGATGTCATGATCCCTCTGGGCACTGGTCATGTAACTCACTTCAGCATATTTACTTCATCTTCTAGGACACATATTTTGGCTTCTGTGGCTTCAGCTCGTGACTCCCATTTCTCCTTCTCTGTCTCCATCATCCTCTCCATTTTTGCAGAAAGCTTGCCTAGTTTGTGTTCCCACTCTTATTCCATCCTTTTACATTGCTCTTCCATCCATTCTTCTTTTCCAGGCCCATCTTCCTCTGATCCGTGTGTGTGTGTGTGTGTGTGTGTTTGTGTTTACGTGTGATTGTGTCTGTGTACATGTGAGTGTGTTTATGTGCGTATTTACCTATGTGTACTCACCAATACTCAGTGGCCACTTCATTAGATACACTTGAACACCTGATTGTTAATGCAAATATCTAATCTCCCAGTCGTATAGCATCACATCACTGCATGCAGACATCATTAAGATGTTCAGATCACTGACAGTGATAAGGAAATATGTGAGATTTTTAACTCTTATTTCCTCTCAGTTTTTATGCAGGAAGATACTAGCGAAATTCCAGAAATTATAAATTATATAGAAAGAGATGATAATAAACTATGTTGAAAAGACTAGCACCTTTGGCTAGTCTTTTCAACATATCACTACAAACTGGCACAGTGCCAGACAAGTGGAAAATGGCAAATGTAATACCTATTTACAAAGCAGGTGACAGCTTCTTAGCTTCGAACTTTAGACCAATAAGCCTTACCTCCACATTGGGAAGATTTATGAAATAAATAAGTCCGAGGCAATTCATAGCTATCTTGAAAGGCATAAATTGGTTAATGAATCTCTGCACGGTTTTACAAAGGGGCGTTCCTGCCTTTCGAATTTACTAACTTTTTTCACCAAGGCATTTGAGGAGGTAGATCATGGTAATGAATATGATATTGTGTATATGGACTTCAGTAAGGCATTTGATAGAGTTCCACATCAGAGGCAATTGAGGAAACTTATGGCACACGGAATAGGAGGAGAAATTTTTTACTGGGTAGAGGCATGGTTGACAAATAGGCAGCAGAGAGTTTGCATCAATGAAGAGAAATCAGAGTGGGGGCACGTCACGAGTGGTGTTCCACAAGGGTCAGTGTTGGGCCCTTTGTTGTTCACAATTTATATAAAAGACATTGATGAGGGAATAAATAGCAACATAAGCAAGTTTGCTGATGACACCAAAATAGGTCGCCTAATTCATTCTAATATGGACATTAGAGCACTCCAGGAAGATTTGAATAGACTGATGCAGTGGTCGGAGAAGTGACAGATGCAGTTCAATATAGACAAACGCAAAGTTCTAAACATTGGACAAGAAAATAACCATGCCACATATAAACTAAATAATGTAGATTTTAATATTACTGATTGCGAGAAGGATTTGGGAGTTCTGGTTAGCAGTAATCTAAAGCCAAGACAACAGTGCATAAGTGTTCGCAATAAAGCGAACAGAATCCTTGGCTTCATATCAAGGAGCATAAATAATAGGAGTCCTCAGGTTGTTCTTCAACTCTATATATCTTTGGTTAGGCCCCACTTAGATTATGCTGCACAGTTCTGGTCACCGTATTACAGAATGGATATAAATGCTCTGGAAAACGTACAAAGGAAGATGACAAAGTTGATCTTCACTGTGAGGGGTTTCTTGCAGTCTATCCCTATGAGGATAGACTGAGGCCTTGAATCTGCACTCTCTAGAAAGGCGTATAATTAGGGAGGATATGATTGAGGTGTATAAATGGAAAACAGGAATAAATAAAGGGGATGTAAATAGCGTGCTAAAAAAAGTCTAACGAAGACAGGACTCGCAACATTGGTTTTAAGTTGGAAAAATTCAGATTCAGGAAGGATATAGGAAAGCACTGGTTTGGTAATGGAGTTGTGGATAATAATAATAATAATAATAATAATAATAATAATAATAATAATAATAATAATAATAATAATAATAATAATAATAATAATAATAATATTAATAATAATAATAAAATTAATAATAATAATAATAATAATAATAATAATAATATCTTTATTTTCTACAAGTACATGTATATGGTATACAGGCCGAGCTGACATGAATAACATACTATTATATAAAAAGCCCCTTGTTATGCAGAGAATTTCGGGCAAATTAGGTCCTTGTCCCAGGATGCGACCCGCACCAGTCGACTAACTCCCGAGTATCGTCATAGGGGCTGGGATGTTGTGTAGTTTTAAAAATAGGTTGGATAAATACATGAGTGGGTGTGGGTGGGTGTGAGTTGGACCTGACTAGCTTGTGCTAATAGGTCTGATGCCGTGCTCCTTAAGTGGATGTGATCTGACCTGACTAGGTGGGTCATTGTTTAAACTGGGAGGTGACTTGGACCTGCCTCGCATGGGCTAGTAGACCTGCTGCAGTGTTCCTTCTTATGTTCTTGCTCTCTCTCTCTCTCTCTAAGGACCCTGAGTGACACATTATCTGGTCCCATCACCTTCAGGGTATCTAGGTCACTCAGTAGTTTCTTCTACTGTTATGTGTAATAATTCCGGTACTCGCTAATGCAGTCTTCGTCTTGGCCTTTCTGGAAATGACATTTTTACCTCTGAAAATTCCTCTTAAATTCTTTTGTTCATCTCCTCGCAAACTTTCAGGTTTTGTTCTCTCTTTCATCTTCTCCACTTTATTATTTATGGATTCCTTCTGATGTTGCGGTACAGCAACTTTGGTTCAGATTTCTCTTCCGATGCTCAGTCTTACTGAGACTGTCGTTCAGCCTCCCTTCTTACCCATGCATATTCATTTCTGGCTCCTCTTCTCGCTTCCCTGTTCTCTTGCATTATTTGTTTTTCTTTTTTTTCATGCTCTTGTACTTTTAACTTCTATATCTCTGTAACCCTGGGTAAACAATGGGCTCACTTTATTTTTACCATTGCTGGTTTCGCTACTTGGTATGAATTTCTCCTCTGCCTCCCAGCCTCTTCCAGTTTCATACTCAATCATTTCATTCTTTGTCTTTAATTTTAGTTCGCTTTCACACTGTACTTCGTTCAGTAATTGTTTTATGTCAGTGTTTTCTCTTCTTTTTGAAGTAAGTTTTTTCCTTCCTATGCTTTCTTTCTTTTCACATTTACTTCTACAAGGTAACATACACTCAGAGTGAGTATAAGGTCCAACCTTGCTGGTTCATCACCTCCTCTCTCTCTCTGGTTGTATTCCTGACAAGATGAAACATTAAATTTTCCTTTACCAACTTCAGTATCAAAGTGTTAAACATTTCAAGACCACTGTAAGACTATAAATTCTTCCAGTTTGTTTCCGTGTGGTTAAAGTTTCTCATGGAGCATGGAGCATGGAGCATGGAGCATGGAGCATGGAGCATGGAGCATGGAGCATGGAGCATGGAGCATGGAGCATGGAGCATGGAGCATGGAGCATGGAGCATGGAGCATGGAGCATGGAGCATGGAGCATGGAGCATGGAGCATGGAGCATGGAGCATGGGCATGGAGCATGGAGCATGGAGCATGGAGCATGGAGCATGGAGCATGGAGCATGGAGCATGGAGCATGGAGCATGGAGCATGGAGCATGGAGCATGGAGCATGGAGCATGGAGCATGGGCATGGGCATGGAGCATGGAGCATGGAGCATGGAGCATGGAGCATGGGCATGGAGCATGGAGCATGGAGCATGGAGCATGGAGCATGGAGCATGGAGCATGGAGCATGGAGCATGGAGCATGGAGCATGGAGCATGGAGCATGGAGCATGGAGCATGGAGCATGGAGCATGGAGCATGGAGCATGATGACCTGAGCGTCGGTAAGCTGGGATGGAAGAAGGGTGGGTAAGGATAGAAATATGGGAAAAGGTTGGGTAAGGGTAGGAGGAGGGAATATAGAGGTGAGTGGCACGTCCACTCTGGGCGACGTGTGCAGAGAAACTGCAGCGTTGTTGGTCGGTGTGTGTGACGCTGGAGCGAGTTGTAGCAGCTGATGAGGCGGGTGGACTGCAGGAGGCTGCCAGGCGGTGGAGGCAGGAGCGGCACCGAAAGCAGCTGTATTAGGGTCGAATATTATAGTTACTCATCAGAGCCAGAGCAGATATCGTTGAATTTTGTTCTTGAAAGTTGGGTTGCGAGGCAGGCATCCATGGGGTCTGTTTTAGCGTAATTTCGCAGATTGTAGAGTATCCTGGGTAAGGAAGTGGTTGAGTTGTTGAGGCGGGTGAACTTTACAGTCCCATCCTCCAGGTGCTGAGCAAGTTCTGCATATGGTAGTACCTTGCTGACTTGTCTTGTGGTATAGAATTTGACATTGTCGTATTGCATGTGCTGGTACGTTGGTTTGGAGGTGGATGGCTTCTCATTGGTGGAAGGTGGTTGTGGCGAGACTGGCAGGGAGGCAGCTGATTGGTTCTCGGTAGGGGTGTGAGGTGGTGGTGAGCTCTCATTGGTTGTTGTTGGCGTGACGTCAGTATTAGTGATGGTGGTGGTGGTGGTGGTGGAGCATCATCTGGGCCACCAGCAGGTAAAGTAATGTCGTCAATATGCTGGGAATTGTTGAGTATCACAGAAGATGGTGGAGAATCTGGAAATTTGAACTCTGGCATGTTGTTTAATTTGAAGAGTTCGTTGATGGAGGTGTTGAACGTCCCAGGAACAGCAGCATTATGCATATGAGCATAGACCATACAGTAGTAGATGGTGGTGGGGTCACTGGCAGGTGCGATGCTGGTAGTTGTAGGTTGCGTGGAGGCTTGGAGAATTTTAGTTGTGGTAGCTTGTAATTTTGTAATTGCAGCATAGGTGGGTGATTGAGTTTCTCAAGATCATTGTTTCTGCATTGCTCACGTTGGTGGCTTCTTCTTGCAACTATGGTCTCTTGTTACCCTTGCTGCAGGTACTAAGAAATCGTCTTTATCTACTCTTTCAAGTCCTTTCGAGACTTTACATGTAGCTATCATGTCTCCTCTTTTCCTCCTCTCAATCAACATCTTTAATGTTTTCAGGATTTCATCATAGTTAGTATTGCTCAACAGTGGCTGCCAATTTATAGCTCTTCTTTAAATATTTTCTAACTTATCTGTAGCCAACCCATATAAAAGAAACCTAAAAAATTAATCTCTCCTATAAATGCTACCTCTAGTAAAATCTTGCCAGGAAGGTATCCGGTACAAAGCCAGATTCGCTAAATTCATACGAACCCTAATTAAAGGCATATTCATCACCTGTCTCCCTATAGTTCAAATGTTCTGGTACTCCTTAAAACCCTATGATAATTATTTTATTCTTATTAACACATCGGTCGTTTACCACCAAGGCAGGGTGGCCCGAAAAAGAAAAACTCACCATCATTCACTCCATCACTGTCTTGCCACAGGCGCACTTAAACTACAGTTATAAAACTGCAACATTAACACCCCTCCTTCAGAGTGCAGACACTGTACTTCCCATCTCCAGGACTCAAGTCCGGCCTGCCGGTTTCCCTGAATCCCTTCATAAATGTTACCTTCTTCACACTCCAACAGCACGTCAAGTCCTAAAAACTATTTGTCTCCATTCGCTCCTATCAACACGCTCACTCACGCCTGCTGCAAGTCCAAGCCCCTCGCACACAAAACCTCCTTTACCCCCTCCCTCCCTCTCATCATATATAAATAACAATGTTATTTATGTATGTTAAGATTCCTATTATCACCCCAAACTGTCTTAAAGGAGACAAAACAATGATTTTTTATAGATCAAATTCAAAATTAGCAGATAATCCCGCTATAAATATTGTTAAACAAGAACTAATTAGATTGATATGAGTTCACTGCATACTTCAGGATGGGCCTCAAACATCTGCAGTTTGTCCAAATACATTTGTAGCCTTTCACTTTTATCATTGGTTTTTATTCTTTTTATTAGTTTTACTTTATCAAAAAAACATAGATACATATGATTCATGTTCATCTGGAAAGTCATTCACATAAACCAAACACAGTACTGGTCTAATACAAGTCGTTGCTGAATCTTCCCTGTTTCGCTACCCCATTCTGACGTCTCCTTCGTAATCATCACCCCTTGCTTTCTTCTCCTAAGGTGCGGTTAATCCCTCAGAGTACGTTCCTTGTTATTTTTGACTACCTCAAGTTTTTGCCCAGTATATTGTAGGCTGCAAAATCAGATGCCTTGTTTCAGTCTAAGAAAAGACAATACAACCATCCCTCTACTGTGTCACATTTGTTACTTTGTCATATACTCCAACATGCTGATAAGACTGGTCCTCTGTGAACCCATGCTGGTAATCGTTTATGGCAAACAAGTCGTGAAATTGGTGTATGGCTCAATGGTTTCTTGCCACTTTCATTTCTTAACTAGAGAGACCGCTTTCGCTGTCTTCCAGATCAGTGGAAACCGTTGTAGATCTTAGCAAGAAGTCTGGCTAGGGATGCTGCTCCCTCTTGTAGAATTCATGCCTTTTCGGGTCCTTACGTATTTGATGAATCCGATTCCATTAAAAGTTTCCTTTACCTCTTCCCCTGTTGTGTGTATGACATCCAAAGCCTCTCGCTGTACCCTTTCCCATAGCCTTTCTTAATTTCCCCACCTTCCATTGAGAAAAACTTCTTCAAAACGTTCGATCTTCAGTTCACAGACATCCCTGTCAGTTCATGAGTTCTCCTTACCAAGTATTGCAATGTCGTCTTTCTTCTGACGTAGAAGTGACACAGTGCTGTTTCAGACTTGCTCTTTGCAGTTATGTCATTCTCAGACTGTGGCTCAGCTGCTCTCATCACCACTGCATTTTCATTTCTTATGTAATATCCTCGTTTCTCTGTTCTTATCTGTCCTTCACTTTCTATAGTTTTTCCACACGCTTTTGTGTTTTTGTTTTTTGCCTCTCAGACTCTGGTTGAACCAAGGCTTCTCTTTGTCTTGACTCTTACCAATTCTTCTTGGTAACAAATTATCCTCTAACTTTCAACACTTTCTTGCTACGTACTCCATCCACTGACTTTCCTTCCAGTTTTCTTTTATTTTGCAGAAATTCTTTCTTCGCCTCTAAAGTCTGTCTTTTAAAATCTGGCTTATCGTCTCGTCTGACTGCCGTTCTTGTTTCTACATTTAACTCCACAAGGTACTTAAAGTCAGGTTCAGTCTCTCTCTCTCTCTCTCTCTCTCTCTTCTCTCTCTCTTTCTCTCGGCATTTTCTTAATATGCTTACTCAGAGAAAATTTCCCTAATCACCCTCATCACCTTAGCTCCTCCATGTTTCCAGTCCTTCATGCGGGTCTCAGCTCTCCCAGTCTATTTCTTTGTGGCTCGAATCACCAAAAATTAATATTTTTTGCTTGAGTCCTATGTCCCCCTACTTGCTGCGTCTGCTATGATGTCAGCCATTGCTTTGTTGTTTTTTCACATTCCTCTCTAGTTCTCCTAATGTTAGGTGACAGGTTGTTTATCACTGCAGCTACCACTTTTCAGTCACCTAGTCTTAAGTGAGCTCACTGTAAAGTTCTTTGTCTCATGTTTGTCTCTTCAAAACTCCACTGATTTTTGATTAGCAATGCCTCAGAAAATACTTCTTACAACTCATCACTCTTATTTGATAATGGAAAAATAAACACATAAGCAGTATAATGTGATCCTTTATTGAAAACATTTCTCCCACGTAGTGGGCTTTATCAAGTCACAAACACATCTGTTTGTGACTGATAAAGCCCACTGTGTGGGCGAAACGTTGTCAATAAAGGATCACATTATACTGCTTATGTGTTTATTTTTCCATTGTGTCGGTATTTTATATCATTTATTTCCATCTTATTTGATAATAAATCTTTATTGAGCTTTCTGTGCTCATCTGATAAAACTGAGGGAGATAAGGCTGGGATTAGTGTATTACTACAACGGAGGGATTAGGGATAATGTTGTACATGAAGGTTATACAATAACGACAAGATGAAAATTAGACACATGTGTAACATCTGGGTGTCTTTATTGTAGACGTTTCGCCCTCCAGTGGCTTTATCAATACAGAGTAGAACTATATACAAAAGATGAGGTAATCAGTCCGTCAGCCTTGGAGCTGGTGTGAAGAGCACCGTTGTTGAAGAGATGGTGGGCGAAACGTCTACAATAAAGATACCCAGATGTTGCACATGTGTCTAATTTTCAGGGATAATGTTGTTGGTAGGGTACTATAAGAGGAAGGGAGTAGCATGCATAAAGCCCTTAATCAATTAAACAGTACATCCCAGAACAAGGCCAACCAGAAGAAGCATTTTGATTCATTTAATAAATTGGCAATATAAAATTTGCATAACTCAGAGTGAAAAACAAGGTTTTTTTAAATCTCAGTGATTGATGCAGTGATTGATCTGAATCTTACGATTCCAAGTTATCTAGCAATTTCATTAAAATTTTAAATAGGCATCTAAACATTGTAAACTCACACGGTGTCTACCTTCTTATGGAATGCCTCAGCGTTAACATTTTGACGGTAACGCTGAGGCATTCCATAAGAAATCAATATCTTACGGAGCTCAATAACAACGTGAACCTTGTTTACTCGACAACAAATCAGGGCTGAAAATCTAAAGCCTGTTGTTGAAGGGACCTCAAACATACAAATTTTATTTTTAAATTTAGTGTACTGCCAAATCTGGCCACAGACAAATTAAGTTTAATGGTAATTATCCTGAGTGTAAGATTTATCAGCCACTAAATATTGAAGCCATTCAGAAGAGGCTGACTCAGATGTATTTAATAAAATTTCACTCTACTGCACTAATAAAATTGGCAGATGAGCAACACTACTGAATTTCACTCTCCGCCGTCATCAAGTTAGAAGGCGCCTTTCTCCAAGGCTTAGGAAGTTATAAGAACCATTTCTAGAAGCTACGAATGAGTCCTACAAATTTCTCTTAAAATTTTGGCATATTTATCATACACCAACAGTGATAATTTGAGGCCGATCGGATGAGGCGAATTAGAAACGAAAATTTGGAGGGAAAAAACCCTTCATGCAGCCACTGAAAGGTCCCCTTTTAAGGATACCCAGTAATAATAAGTAGATATATTTCAGTCGCTGTGAGATCTGATAAAGTTATCCCTGAGTGACTGTAATAAAGTTATCCCTGAGTGACTGCAATAAAGTTATCCCTGAGTGACTGCAATAAAGTTATCCCTGAGTGACTGCAATAAAGTTATCCCTGAGTGACTGCAATAAAGTTATCCCTGAGTGACTGCAATAAAGTTATCCCTGAGTGACTGCAATAAATTTATCCCTGAGTGACTGCAATAGTGAAGAGTACTTCATAAGTTTGTGATGCAGTTAAATATTAGCTTTAAAAATTGAGAAGTAAATCAGAAGACAATTTCATTCAAATGACAAGGCAAATTAGGACGTACACAGCCCAAGTCTAATTTGAACTTCCCAACAAGAAAAAAATACTTTTAGAGTTAAAGTTAAAAGGCATTTTCTTGTTACCAGAGAGAAACCAATATTCCTAAAATACACCAACACGTTCAGCTTGAAGCCGCTCAGATGTTCCATTTTTGGTGCCACCCTCGTGCACCATTTTTGGTGCCACCCTCGTGGACCATTTTTGGTGCCACCCTCGTTCACCATTAGCTCTTCTGCAGTACTCTTTTTCTCTTCTCCTTAGACTACTTCCACTATTACTACTACTACTACTGCTGCTACTACTTCTTACTACTACTGCTACTACTACTGCTACTACTACTACTACTATTTACTTCTACTTCTACAACTACTACTAATTTCACCACTACTACCACTACTTCTGTCTTTATACCTCTACCTCCTCTGGGTCTCCAGGCCCCACCCCTCCTCTCGTATACATACTGGCTTCCTTCCCTTCGCTCTTCTGTGTGACTAGTTAATGATCCCATTTAGACCGTCACAAGTTTCATTCTCCAATGAGCGAGTTATATGTTTATAGTAGAAGTAGTAGAAGTAGTAATAGCAATAATTCAACAAGGTGTTTTTGGAGGCTACGAGAGTAGATACCTTCAGCCGAGGACCAATTAATAGGATTGTGTGATCTCTGACAACAGAAAAAAAAGGCATTGTTTGTGTTGCCAAAGAAAAAACGTTTTTTTTTTTATTATTATATATCAGAATGAGAGCGGTCAGTGTTACCAAAGTATTGGAGAGGACACGAAGAGCAGTAAATGGTGTAGACGCGAAGAGTGGGAATTTCTGAGTCAAGAAATTGAGGGGTCACAGATGCAGAGGACATTGGGAAAGAGAGAAACACGAACACTTTTCTTGAGAAAAAGAGCATTATAAGAAAAAGTAGTGAATGTACATTCCACTCTATATAGTCTTGTGGTAAACTGAAAAAAGCGTGTCACAGATGAGTGCACATGAACATCAAGGAAAGGTTACAAAGTGTTAGATTCCACATTCAGCTTTGAAACTGATGGAAGGAGGAAGATTGTCAAGGACATACAGGAAAGATTGGAAAATACCAGTCATGTGGCCGTAGAACAAAGACATTGTATACGTAGCGAAGCCAGAGAGACGGACTTACCCCTATTGTAGAAAGTAGAACAGTTTTGAAGTATTCCATATAAAGGTTAGCAACAACCCCCTGATAGATGGGAGCCCATAGCAACACCACATATTTGAGAATAAAATTAATTTTTAAAGGAAAAAGAGTTAGTCCACACAAAAGCGAATGAAATCAGGAAATACATCAGTAGTTATAGGGAGATGACGTAACCCTTCACTGGTCTTCACTCTCAGAAAACTGAGTACATCCTCAAGAGTAACATTTGTGAAGAGAAACTCAAAGTCAATACCGAGCATTTTACAAGACGGATGTGGCCAGACAAGTCTTGAGAGTGACGCAAGTAAGGAAGGTTTAAAAAGAACCCAAGGAGAGAAGTGGGTGTTGTGCCCAGCCAGGAGGCAGGAGAATAAGAGTAAAAAAAACTGTAGAAGAAATTATGAAACGACAAAGAATAACTACCTGATTGCCTTTCCCAGAAGGAAGCATAAAAATATTAGTAACGGATCTGAGAGAAGTAAAGGCAAGTTGATATCAACGAAGGTGATGACAGGAATGACAGCACCATGAACAATAAAAATGTCAGGCATAGTCTGAGAGTCAGCCTGACGAAAAGAATGAAAGCAACAAGTGAGATCAACGCAGCACGAAGAGAGGCTGAAGTGACAAAGTCCCAGAAGTTCAAGATGATGCTGGGAAAAGTGTGACAGACGAAATATTAATAACAAAGTCAGGGAGAGAGAATTTAGACCCGGGGCTGTGGCAGATAAAACTGCGTACATTGGTCTTGTGAGGGAAAAGTAGTGTAAATATAGTTACGGTTGTTCAGTCAGCCGGGAGTATCATTAATGAGTTACAGCCAGCACTACCATCTAGCGGGCTGGGGCAAAACTCTATGGTAACCAGAATATGTTCTTTATCATCAGCTCTGCTCCTGGACTGGTTTCCCAGGATAGACGCTAGACGAGTGAGCAAGATTTCCTTGGACTTACGGGAATTCACAGCAACTCCTCTGAGTCCAGTTAAGTAAAAGGACACAAATTCAACTAATGTGACATTTTATTGTGGCAACGTTTCGCTCTCCAGGAGCTTTCTCAAGCCCTCAAGCCCTCACCTGGAGAGCGAAACGTTGCCACAATAAAATGTCACATTAGTTGCATTTGTGTCCTTTTACTTAACATATTGTCGGTAATTCTACCAATACTGAGTCCAGTTCTCTAACTTGCGTGCATCAGAGGATGTTGTGTTAAGAATCTCACCTTCTGACATCAGCAGTGTGGTGCTCCAACTTCTTGGTCGCAGGAGACAATAACATCGGAGACTTACCATCTACTCCGCAGTCTTAACATCAACCTGGAGGAGACCAACATCATTTCTCCAACAACTTGTCATTGCATACTCCTGATTCACCAGCAGACCAGAACCACAACGGATATTTTTTTTTATTTCTATTTAATTTTATTAAAATCCAGAAAAGCCAATCTTATTCAATATCCTCTGCTTATTTATTTATCATTTATTTTTCCATCAATTTTTTGTTCAGGTGGAAGGCGTTCCCCTGACAGTCTGTAAGGCAGTATAAAGTAGGTCCGAATTAAGGCGAGGAGTGTCGAGAGTAATAGTGGTGAAAGGCCTGCAGAGGTTGACGGAAGAAAGCATCTTCAACTTGAAACTTAGTAGAAAGTATAAACTGTTGGAATAAGAGGCGGGCATGACCAGAAAAAGGAGTGGCCAAGAAATTGAATTTGAGGAAATGGGAGAAGGAATAGGGCAAGACTTCTTCAGCAGAACAGTCATGGAGAAAATGAAGATGGAAGCAATAAAAACACTTTCTTTAACGTCCTATTATTTCCTCTTCTGGTTCTATCTCTTAACCTCTGACCTCGTGGCTTGCCAAAACTCTCACTCCTTTCCCTGGTTCTTTGACCCTGTCTCACCTCCGTTACTCTCAGAACTTCATCGAACGTGTTCATCCACGTCTTCACTAATGTCCCTCTTAGAAAAATAAACACATAAGCAGTATAATGTGATCCTTTATTGACAACGTTTCGCCCACGCAGTGGGCTTTATCGAGTCACAAACAGATCTACCTGATCAGCATGAGTATCATAGATTACAGGTGAGAATGTTGTCAGGGAATTTGGGTCAGGTGGAGAATGCTGCATGTGACAGTCTTCAACCAACTTTCTCCACATGACTAAATCCTATAAATACTCATGTATCTTGTATCCAGGTAGGTCAAGCTGGGGGCCCCGGGCTGGACCAACACAGTGACTCTGAACAGAGCAATTCCCACTCATATCCAACCCCACTCACTCATGAATTTATCCAATCTAAATTTGAAACTACCCAAGGTCCTAGCTTCAATAACCCTACTAGGCAGACTGTTCCACTCATCAACTACCCTATTTCCAAACCAATACTTTCCTATATCCTTTCTAAATCTAAACTTATCTAATTTTTATCCATTATTGCGGGTTCTCTCTTGGAGAGATATCCTCATGACCTTATTTATATCCCCTTTATTAATACCCATTTTTCACTTGTATACCTCAATCATGTCTTCCCTCATTCTTCGTATTACAAGTGAATGTAATTTAAGGGTCTTCAATCTTTCTTCATAAGGAACATTTCTAATGCTATGTATTAGTTTAGTCATTCTACACTGAATGTTTTCTAACGAACTAATATCCATTCTGTAATATGCAGACTAGAACTGAGCTGCGTAATCTAGGTGAGGCCTAACAAACGATGTATAAAGCTGTAATATAACCTCTGGACTTCTGTTGCTTACACTTCTTGATATAAATCCCAGTAATCTGTTTGCCTTATTACGTACGCTTAGGCATTGCTGTCTTGGTTTAAGGTTGCTACTTACCATAACCCACAAATTCTTTTCGCAATCTGTATGGCTAAGTTCTACAATATTTAACTTATAAGTGCTTGGGTTATGGACACTCCCGAGCTTCAGAACCTTGCATTTATCAACATTGAACTGCATCTGACACTTTTCTGACCAGGAATTGAGTTTGTCTAAATCCTCCTGAAGTTCCCTGACATCTACGTTTGAATCAGTTATCCTACCTATCTTAGTGTCATCGGCGAATTTGCTCATATCACTAGTAATTCCCTCATCAAGGCCATTGATATATATTATAAACAACAAAGGGCCTAAGACTGTGGAACACCACTTGTTACAGATCCCCACTCGGATTTAACCCCATTTGTGCACACTCTCTGCTTCCTATTGGTGAGCCATGACTCGATCCATGACAGCACTTTTCCCCCAATGCCATGAGCTGCCACTTTCTTTAACAGTCTCTGGTGCGGTACTCTGTCAAAAGCCTTACTAAAATCTAAATAAACAATATCGAATTCTTTATCGTAATCAACAGCCTCAAAAGCTTTACTGAAAAGGTTAGTAAATTAGATAGGCAGGAACGGCCCTCGTGAATCCATGCTGAGTACGTTAATCAAATTATGGTTATCTAGATAGCTTCTAATAATATCAGCTATAATTGACTCAAGTAATTTGCCTACAATTGAGGTCAGGCTTATTGGGCGGTAATTTGACGGTAGTGACTTGTCTCCTGCTTTAAAAATAGGAATTACATTAGCCATCTTCAACATATCAGACACTACACCTGTTTGAAGAGGTAAATTAAAAATGTTAGATAATGGTTCACAGAGTTCCATTTTGCATTCCTTAAGAACCCTTGCAAAAAGCTCATTAGGACCCGGCTATTTATTTTGTTTCAGTCGGTCTACTTGTTTCATAACCATTTCGCTAGAGACTGTGATATTACATAATTTATCTTCTACAGGGCCACTGTAAAAATTAATTACTGGGATATTATTCGTTTCTTCCTGTGTGAAAACCGAGAGAAAATAATTTTAAAATAGAGCACATATCATTCTCCATGTCAATAAGATGCCCAGAGTTATTTTAAGGGGACCTTTCTTATTTCTAACTTGTTCTATAAACTTGGAAAAAACTTTTTGGGTTAGTTTTTCAATCCCTAGCAACTTTAATTTCATAGTCCCGTTTAGCTTTTCTTATCTCCTTTTTAACGTCCCTCTTAATGTCAGTATACTGATTTATAAGATGACCCTCACCTCTTTTTATGTACCTATAAATTCCTTTCTCTGCCCTAAAAGATATTTGAGCCTATTATTTATCCATTTTGGGTCATTTCTACTTGATCTAATTTTTTTTATACGGGATAAATGTTCTTTGGGCAGCCTGTATAGTGTTAAGAAAGCTGTCATATTGATAGCTCTCTTCGTTACCCCAGTCCACAGTTGATAAGTGGTCTCTAAGCCCATTATAATCTGCTAAGCGAAAGTCTGGGACTGTTACTGAATTATCCCTACTATCATACATCCATACAATGCTAAAGGTAATTGACTTGTGGTCGCTTGTGCCGAGTTCCTCTGTAATTTCTTAATTATTAACAAGGGTTTCCTTGTTTGCCAGAACCAAGTCAAGTAGGTTATTTCCCCTTGTAGGTTCTGTCACAAACTGCTTCAAAAAACAATCCTGAACTACTTCTAAAAAGTCGTTAGATTCTAAATTCCCTGTCAAGAAATTCCAATCAATCTGACTAAAGTTAAAGTCCCCTAGAATTACTACATTATCGTGCGTTGTGGCCTTAACAATTTCCTCCCAAAGTAGTCTCCCTTGTTCCCTTTCTAAATTTGGAGGACGATATATCACGCCTAAAATCATTTTTTCACACCCCTCTGAAAATTCTATATTGACAGACTCTGTATGTATTATTTCAGACTTTATACCCGTTTTTATGCAACAATTTAAATGATCACGGACATAGAGTGCCACCCACCCTCATTCCCGATACTTGTCTACTTGGAACAATTTAAAACCTTGAATGTGACATTCAGCAGGCATGTCCCGATTTTTCATATTAAACCACGTCTCAGTTATGGCAAATACATCAATATTATCCGCACTAGCAAGTAATCTCAACTCGTCCATCTTATTCCTAGCACTACGACAATTACTATAATACAGTGGACCCCCGGTTTTCATTATTTTTTCGTTCCAGAATGCTGTTCAAGTGCCATTACCAAACAAATTTATTCCCATAAGGAATAATGTATAGCAGACTAGTCATTTTAGACCCCAAAAAATACACTTACAAAAGCATTTAAAAAATACACTTACATAAAAGGGCGAGTTTGGAGCAGGACGAACACCAGGGGTCCACTGTATATATTTAAAGACCCTCCTTTCTCTTTACCCTTCCTTCTCATTTCTGTTTTTCCACTATACCTATTACTGTCCTTGTCATCTAGTGCCATTGACTTTCCAGTATCCACCTTATTCTGCCTATTACTAGTTTCCCTAGAACTCATAATATTACTACACTGGGACTTCACTGTTTTTCCCCAAAAACTCATACCACTAACTTTTACTAGTTTAAAGCCCTAACAGCTCCCTCCACTGCAGTTGCCAGTGCTCCCACCCCAGACCTGGATAAGTGAACCCCATCCCTGGCAAACATGTCATTTCTGTCATAGAAGAGGTCCCAGTTATCAATGAATGTTACTGCATTTTTCTTACAGTATTTGTCAAGCCAGCAATTGACACCAATTGCCATGGACAACCATTCATTTCCAACTCCTCTCATTGGCAAAATACCTCATATGACAGGGTTCCCACTCTTCTTCCTAATTATGACCTATACCTGCTAGTCAGGTCCTCACTCCTACATCTGCCTACATCGTTGCCTCCAACAGAGACAGATAATAGGATTGCTTCCATTACCTCTCATGATGTCGTCCAGATGGCTAACAATATCCTCCATCCCAGCCCCAGGAAAGCAAACCCTCTGTCTCCTACTTCTCTCTTTCAAGCAGAAGGCTCTATCCATGTACCTAATCTGACTATCTCCAACAAGAACAATGTTCTTACCTTCCTTGGTGTTGTTCGTCGTGAAGTTCCCAGTAATTGACTCACACATTCATCGGGTAACACGGAGAATCGGTTCTATGTTTCCACAACAGTTTCCTGGATCTTCGTTGATTCTACCTCTCCATCCGTCCTCTTGATCCTCAACTTTGTCCCACATTCCAGCCACTGTCCAGGTTCCTTTCTTGGTTTGAGGATTCTCAACATGAGGATTACTACGAATCCTCTTGTTTTCCTCAGTCAGTCGCTGTATCTCAAGCTTAGCTACCCTCAGTTCTTCCTTCAGCTTCTGGTAGAGTAGCTCAAGAGAGGACATCTTGTTCAGATTCACAGAAAACACACAAGACACGTCTTCACAGAGCTAAGTACAGGTCAGGTCTGAGCTAAGTACAGGTCAGGTCTGAGCTAAGTACAGGTCAGGTCTGAGCTAAGTACAGGTCAGGTCTGAGCTAAGTACAGGTCAGGTCTGGAGTACAGGTCACTGGGAGTATCTCCTCTTGAAATAATATCCCAATAACTACTGCATTGTTTTACAGTGCAATGTTTACAGTGTATGGTGTAAGCGAAGTTAAAATGATAAGGCATGATGAAGGGGAAGCTATAGGAGAAAATAGCGATGAAAGTAAAGCTACCCGAGACAATAACAGAACAAAATCATAATCTTACAATGTACGGTGAGAGTAACGTTGGTGGTGAGTGAGTGTTCTGACAGATGATTGTTGACGCGACATTCATACACCGCCCCGTCCTCCTCACGCGTCGCTCTCACTAGCTGCTTCACCCTCACTTCTTCCTCCTCCAGTCTCCTGTTGGTTACTCTTGGCGAGGTCAGGGAGACAGCAAGTGTATCTCTCATCATGGAAGTGAGGTTGATGGGTCGACCGTGTCTGTACCAGGTGACCCAAGGGTGTGGGTGTCCACCCATTACCTGACAGGTGAGAACTCGGCTCTCGCCTTCCCTCAGCACCTCACCTGTCATGTACCCGCTGATAACTGGGCGCCCAGGTGTTTCTGCAGAGGAACATACTGTTAAAATTAATCTAAAACCAACAGCTGAATGGTGACTTCTGTTAATTGCTTTTCTGAAAGCAGAAACAAACAAATTTCAATCTCCACTAGGGAGAACACAACACAACAGACCACCCCTCTATATCTCCTTCTCTTACAAAATAAAACATTTATATGTCAAATGTTATTTAGGGTTTCATAGCATTATAAATTAAAAGACTGAAGCTGCAACATTATCCTTTGAGTGAGATGACAATCATTAACCTCACATGAATAACTTATGATTCGCCACATTGTAATAACAGAACTGTGACCTGTAACTCAGGGGTCAACCAGGAGTCAAGTCCATGTCAAGTTAGTCTCAAAACAAACAGGTTAATACAATGACTGGCTTGTGTTACGTAAAAGAATACAAGTGCAACTAACGTGACATTTTATTGAGGTAACGTTTCGCTCTCCAGGAGCTTTGCCAAGCCGAAATACTGGGACTCAGAGAGGTATATATAGGGACAAAGTGAGGTGCAAAACACAATATAATCGTTGAGGTAGTACGTGTAGTACTTGTTGTAGTAGTAGTTGTACTTGTTGTAGTAGTAGTTGTACTTGTTGTAGTAGCAGTACTTGTTGTAGTAGTAGTTGTACTTGTTTTAGTAGTAGTTGTACTTGTAGTAGTAGTACTTGTTGTAGTAGTAGTACTTGTTGTAGTAGTAGTACTTGTTGTAGTAGTACTTGTTGTAGTAGTATTTGTGGTAGTAGTAGTACTTGTTGTAGTAGTAGTTGTTGTATTTGTTGTAGTAGTAGTAGTTGTACTTGTTGTAGTAGTAGTAGTACTTGATGTAGTAGTAATAGTAGTACTTGTCGTAGTAGTACTAGTACTTGTTGTAGTAGTAGTACTTGTTGTAGTAGTAATACTTGCTGTAGTAGTAGTACTTGTGGTTATAGTAGTAGTAGTAGTAGTAGTAGTAGTGGTAGCAGCTATGTGATGGTGGGGTTTATTGCTTTGAGGAGAATTTTTGCTAATACTTCAGAGATGATGAAGCTGCCTTTATTCTCTTTGTATTAGAAATAGTGATTAATGATGATTCAAGACATTTATGTCTACGGAAATGGTGTTATCTTGTGTGAGCGCTTTAGAAACGTTCAGTATAACCTGGTGTAGGGAAGGATTATAACATTGTTAGGAGTGGTGTTTGTGCGGGGAGAATTGATGATCTGAAGGGCTTTTTTCTCGCAGTCTATGATGAAAATGGAAGGGAAATGTAGATCAGTGAAGGTTCGGTATATTATAAGAACATAAGAACATAAGAATGGAGGAACACTGCAGAAGGCCTACTGGCCCATACAAGGCAGGTCCTTATCAAAACCACCACTACCTAAGAATTCACTCCTGCACCCACGACACCAATCAAACCCAGCAACTCCCACTCATATATTTGTCCAATCTCTTTTTAAAGCCACCCAAGGTTCTAGCCTCTATCACCCTAATCGGAAGATTGTTCCACGCATCTACAACTCTGTTCGAAAACCAGTACTTGCCTATGTCCTTTCTAAATCTAAATTTATCCAATTTAAATCCGTTATTTCTGGTTCTTACTTGGTTCGATATCCTCAGTATTTTATTAATATCTCCTTTGTTTATGCCCATCATCCACTTGTACACCTCGATGATATCTCCCTCATTCTACGTCTCTCCAGAGAGTGGAGATTCAACGCTCTAAGTCTATCTTCATACGGAGATTTCTTATACTGTAAATCATTTTAGTCATTCTTCTTGTATGTTCTCCAATGAATCTATATCCATCCTGTAGTAAGGAGACCAAAACTGAGCTGCATAATCCAAATGAGGTCTCACTAGTGATGTATAGAGCTGTAAAATAACTTTTGGACTTCTGTTGCTTATACTTCTTGAAATAAATCCTAGTAATCTGTTAGCCTTATTGCGCACACTTAGGCACTGTTGTCTTGGCTTTAGATTCCTGCTTACCATGACTCCCAAATCTTTTTCACATTCTGTATGATCAAGCTCAACTTCACCTGCAAATTCGGTATGCAAATTCGGTATGCTCTTAGGAAAAATCCAGTGATGATGCCTCTTTTGGTCTTAGTGTAGTTCCGTCAGGTCAACAAAATCTCCGGGAGATAGAGGAAGATTAAGGTCCTGATTGATTTTACGTCGTAGAACGTCAATGGCATGTGTTCGACGTAAAATCAATCAGGACCTTAATCTTTCTCTACCTCCTGGAGATTTCGTTTACCTGATTGAACTCTGCATTAATTTCAACTGCTTTTCTTTCAATAACAAGTTCTACAAACAATCCTACGGTATGGGAATGGGGTTCCTCATCAGCGCCGTCTTAGCCAATTTGTATGTGGAGCGTCACTTGGATACGTTATGTTGACGACGTCCTCATAATAACTCCCAACGTTTTGAAGTGCGGAATCTTAGGAAAATAAGAAAGAAGGAACACTACAGCAGGCCTGTTAGCCCATACTAGGCAAGTCCTTCACATTCCATCCCACTAACAGAATATTTGTTCAACACAATCTTCAATGATACCCAAGAAATAAGCTTTGATAATTCTATTTACTCATGTGCAATTCCCACTCAAATCCAACCCCTCTCACTCATGAATTTATCCAACCTAAATTTGAAACTACCCAAGGTCCTTGCTTCAATGACCCTACTAGGCAGACTGTTCCACTCATCAACTACCCTATTTCCAAACCAATACTTTCCTATATCCTTTCTAAATCTAAACTTATCTAATTTGAATCCATTATTGCGGGTTCTCTCTTGGTGAGATATTCTCAAGACCTTATTTATATCCCTTTTGTAGATAGGGAACAAGGGAGACTACTTTGGGAGGAAATTGTTAAGGCCACAAGACACGATAACGTAGTAATTCTAGGGGACTTTAACTTTAGTCAGATTGATTGGAATTTCATGACAGGGAATTTAGAATCAAACGACTTTTTAGAAGTAGTTCAGGATTGCTTTTTGAAGCAGTTTGTAACAGAACCTACAAGGGGAAATAACCTACTTGACTTGGTTCTGGCAAGCAAGGAAACCCTTGTTAATAATTTAGTAATTACAGAGGAACTCGGCTCAAGCGACCACAAGTCAATTACCTTTAGCATTGAATGGATGTATGATAGTAGGGATAATTCAGTAATGGTCCCAGATTTTCGCTTAGCAGATTATAATGGACTTAGAGAACACTTATCAACTGTGGACTGGGGTGAAGAAGAGAGGTATCAATATGACAGTTTTCTTAACACTATACAGGCTGCCCAAAGAACATTTATCCCGTATAAAGAAATTAGATCAAGTAGAAATGACCCAAAATGGATGAATAATAGGCTCAAATATCTTTTAGGGCAGAAGAAAGGAATTTATAGGCGCATAAAAGAGGTGAGGGTCATCTTATAAATCAGTATACTGACATTAAGAGGGACGTTAAAAAGGGAATAAGAAAAGCTAAACGGGACTATGAAATTAAAGTTGCTAGGATTCAAAAACTAACCCAAAAGTTTTTCCAGGTTTATAGAACAAAAGTTAGGATAAGATAGGTCCCTTAAAAATAACTTTGGGCATCTTACTGACAAGGAGAATGATATGTGCTCTATTTTAATAATTATTTTCTCTCGGTTTTCACACAGGAAGACATTAATAATATCCCAGTAATTAATTTTACAGAGGCCCAGAAGAAGATAAATTATGTAATATCACAGTCACTAGCGAAATGATTATGAAACAGCTGGACCGACTGAAACAAAATAATCGCGGTCCTGATGAGCTTTTGCAAGGGTTCTTAAGGAATGCAAAATGGAACTCTGTGAACCAATATCTAACATTTTTAATTTATCTCTTCAAACAGGTATAGTGTCTGATATGTGGAAGATGGCTAATGTAATTCCTATTTTTAAAGCAGGGGACAAGTCACTACGTCAAACTACCGCCCAATAAGCCTGACCTCAATTGTAGGCAAATTACTAGAGTCAATTATAGCTGATATTATTAGAAGCCATCTAGATAACCATAATTTGATTAATGATACCCAGCATGGATTCACGAGGGGCCGTTCTGCCTATCTAATTTATTAACCTTCTTCAGTAAAGCTTTTGAGGCTGTTGATCACGATAAAGAATTCGATATTGTTTATTTAGACTTTAGTAAGGCTTTTGATAGAGTACTGCACCAGAACGTTAAAGAAAGTGGCAGCTCATGGCATTGGGGGAAAAGTGCTGTCATGGATCGAGTCATGGCTCACCAATAGGAAGCAGAGAGTGTGCATAAATGGGGTTAAACCGAATGGGGACTTGTAACAAGTGGTGTTCCACAGGGATCAGTCTTAGGCCCATTGTTATTTATAATATATATCAATGACCTTGATGAGGAATTACTAGTGATATGAGCAAATTCGCCGACGACACGAAGATAGGTAGGATAATTGATTCAAACATAGATGTCATAGAACTTCAAGAAGATTTAGACAAACTTAATTCGTGGTCAGAAAAGTGGCAGATGCAGTTCAATGTAGATAAATGCAAGGTTCTGAAGCTCGGAGTGTCCATAACCCAAGCACTTATAGTTAAATAACGTAGAACTTAGCCATACAGATTGCGAGAAGGACTTGGGGGTGATGGTAAGCAGCAACCTAAACCAAGACAGCAATGCCTAAGCGTACGTAATAAGGCAAATAGATTACTGGATTTATATCAAGAAGTGTTAGCAACAGAAGTCCAGAGGTTATATTACAGCTTTATACATCATTAGTAAGGCCTCACCTAGATTACGCAGGTCAGTTCTGGTCTCCATATTACAGAATGGACATAAATTCGTTAGAAAACATTCAGCGTAGAATGACTAAATTAATACATAGCATTAGAAATCTTCCTTACGAAGAAAGATTGAAGACCCTAAAATTACATTCACTTGTAAGACGTAGAATGAGGGAGACATGATCGAGGTATACAAGTGGAAAATGGGTATTAACAAAGGGGATATAAATAAGGTCTTGAGGATATCTCTCCAAGAGAGAACCCGCAATAATGGATTCAAGTTAGATAAGTTTAGATTTAGAAAGGATATAGGAAAGTATTGGTTTAGAAATAGGTAGTTGATGAGGGAACAGTCTGCCTAGTAGGGTTATTGAAGCTAGGACCTTGGGTAGTTTCAAATTTAGGTTGGATAAATTCATGAGTGAGAGGGTTGGATTTGAGTGGAACTCGCGCATGAGTGGGTAGAATTGTCAAAGCTTATTTCTTGGGTAGCATTGAAATTGGTTGAGCAAATATTCTGTTAGTGGGACGGATTGTGAAGGACCTGCCTAGTATGGGCCAACAGGCCTGCTGCAGTGTTCCTCCTTTCTTATGTTCTTATGTTCTTATGTTAATACCCATTTTCCACTTGTATACCTCAATCATGTCTCCTCATTCTTCGTCATACAAGTGAATGTAATTTTAGGGTCTTCAATCTTTCTTCATACGGAAGATTTCTAATGCTATGTATAAATTTAGTCATTCTACGCTGAATGTTTTCTAACGAATTAATATCCATTCTGTAATATGGAGACCAGAATTGAGCTGCATAATGTAGGTGAGGCCTTACTAACGATGTATAAAGCTGTAATAAAACCTCTGGACTTCTGTTGCTTACACTTCTTGATATAAATCCCAGTAATCTGTTTGCC
>WNWK01003048.1:0-182485 GCA_009830355.1 Cherax destructor
CATCACTTGCATGCCTCTTGGGTGCCATGGTTCCTAGGCAGATGCAATGGTTGGTAATGAAGAGACCAAAATACCAAGAGACCAGTGGAAATAAAAGGACTCCAATGGAAATAAGTCACTTTGACTTTTTTGGGTTATCCTGGATGGTTCTCTACACATATACTGCTATGTGTGATGATCTATGTAACTGTATTTGTGTATACCTGAATAAACTTACTAAAACCCGATTCACAGACAATGCTGGGTACCGCACTGGACGAGTATATACCGAGCACTGGTACGGAGGTGCCACGGTAGGAAACTAGGGCCACCCCCGTAAAAGACACTGGCTTGACCCTCTGTCAGACTACCTAACGCTCACTACACAGAGGGAATAATGCTCAATGGCCAGCTTGCGGCTGTGAACTTTTTGCTCTACCGAGAAAGCAGAACCGTTTAAATTGAATTTTACGAAGTGTAAAACAAAAATATGCCGCAATTTGACAATATTAATGGAGAAAACGTTTTAAAGGAAACCGTGTAAATATATATATATATATATATATATATATATATATATATATATATATATATATATATATATATATATATATATATATATATATATATATATAACATTATTCATAAAGTGCTACACATATCCAAGCTATTTTTTATTAGCACTCACGTTATTCCCATTTGAGATGTCTTTTCCAAACCACCTATGAGGTAAACATCAAAGCTCGCTTTTTTTTATAGTGGTATCCCCTGTAGGCCTAGTCCACTTTCATCCCCCCCCACCTTCTCACAGGAAGCGAGCTTCATGAATTGAGGTTTATTAAGTGTGGAAGAATATCTCTAAGTTTCTTGAAAGTCCTTAATAACCACTAGTGAAAACTTCATGGCTCTGCCGAGTGGGGGACCTAGTGGAACTAATATTCCTGCTGTAGGAGCAAATGCAAGAAATGTTTATAATGCCCACCTTCAGGACTCCGCCAAGTTAGGCCAGCACACTCCGCGCATTCCTTACACTATAGTTCCTAAGCATTTTTCAGATATTATAAAGTTAGGTCTTCAGGACTCTGCCGAGTGGACCTACAACATTTACTATAAAGATACTTTCAAGACTCTTAACACCCCAAAAGGTAAATACCTTTGGAACCTTCAGGACTCTGCCGAGAGGGCCCCTTCCGTTCTCTCTCCTCGGGGAAAACTTCGACTCAACGTCCCGTTTTAAGTTATGATCAAGACACTTTGAAGTTCACCATTATAGACTCAAGCAAAGGTTTGCGAAGCAGTGTCGGTCTATATCGACAAATTCCGCAAAGCCCAATATGGCTACTCAGGCCAAACCTCAGAGACGTTCTTGCAAATCAAATGTAGAAGCTAGAGGGTCAAGGAGAAAGTTTGATCTTCCTTTCATAAATCTTAAAAATAAATACTGGCCTCTAGGGGTAAACAGCCTTTCTAGGGGCTTTTAAAATAACATAAATCAACCTACCTAGAGCCAAGCTTGTACCTTCACACTACATGTGGAAAAAAATGTTATATTTATTAAAGAAAGACTCAAAAACTCCCCTATTCAAAAATATAAAATATTAATAGTAAAGTAACATATACAACCTACTCTAAATACATTACCACACACAACTACACGTATACTCACACGACCACACCTTACTCCATCTATTGTGGTTCATGTACTGACTAAAATACATCTCTCCTGCTCTCCTGGCCACTTCCTGTTCTCTGGCCAACTCTCTGCCTCCTGGCCTCCTCTCCTGCTCTCTTGGCCACCTCTCCTGCTCTGATGGTCACTTCTCCTGCTCTTCTAGCCACCTCTCCTGCTCTCATGGCCACTTCTCTGCTCTTCTGGCCACCTCTCCTGCTCTCATGACCACTTCTGCTCTTCTGGCCACCTCTCCTGCTCTTCTGGCCACCTCTCCTGCTCTCTTGGCCACCTCTCCTGCTCTCTGGCCACCTCTCCTGCTCTCTTGGCCACCTCTCCTGCTCTCATGGTCAACTTCTGCTCTTCTGGCCACTTCTCCTGCTCTCATGGCCACTTCTCCTGCTCTTCTGGCCACCTCTCCTGCTCTCCTGGCCACTACTCCTGCTTTCCTGGCCACCTCTCCTGCTCTCCTGGCCACTCCTGCTCCTGGCCTATCCTCCGTTCTGACAAATCCTTCTGCTCTCTGGGCATTTCTGCCATTTTAATACTCGTACGGCCTTCATGAAATATCCTCGGAAACTTGCGAGTCTATTTTTACCTACCATTCTAACATGGTAACACCTCTGCCGCTACTAAATATACCACTATCTTCTTCTCTATCTTGTGCCATACCAATATCTACATTAACACACTCGGTCTAGGAATACAATATTTTAACATTAACACACTCGGTCTAGAATACAATATTTAACATTAACACACTTGGTGCTATAATATACAATATCTTAACATTAACACACTCGGTGTCTAGAATACAATATCTTAACATTAACACACTCGTGCTTAGAATAACAATATGTAACATTAACACACTCGGTCTAGAATAACAATATCTAACATTAACACACTCGGTCTAGAATATCAATATTCTAACATTAACACACTCGGTGTAGACAATATTACATTAACACACTGGTGCTAGATACCAATATTTAACATTAACACACTCGGTTAGAATACAATATTTAACATTAACACACTTGGTGCTAGAATAACAATATTTAACATTAACACACTCGGTGCTAGAATACCAATATTTAACATTAACACACTTGGTGCTAGAATACCAATATTTAACATTAACACACTTGGTGCTAGAATAACAATATTTAACATTAACACACTTGGTGCTAGAATACCAATATTTAACATTAACACACTCGGTGCTAGAATAACAATATTTAACATTAACACACTCGGTGCTAGAATAACAATATTTAACATTAACACACTCGGTGCTAGAATAACAATATTTAACATTAACACACTCGGTGCTAGAATACCAATATTTAACATTAACACACTCGGTGCTAGAATAACAATATCTAACATTAACACACTCGGTGCTAGAATAACAATATTTAACATTAACACACTCGGTGCTAGAATAACAATATCTAACATTAACACACTCGGTGCTAGAATAACAATATCTAACATTAACACACTCGGTACTAGAATAACAATATCTAACATTAACACACTCGGTGCTAGAATAACAATATGTAACATTAACACACTTGGTGCTAGAATAACAATATCTAACATTAACACACTCGGTACTAGAATAACAATATCTAACATTAACACACTCGGTCTAGAATAACAATATTAACATTAACACACTTGGTGCTAGAATAACAATATTTAACATTAACACACTCGGTGCTAGAATAACAATATTAACATTAACACACTCGGTCTAGAATAACAATATTTAACATTAACACACTCGGTGCTAGAATAACAATATTTAACATTAACACACTCGGTGCTAGAATAACAATATTTAACATTAACACACTCGGTGCTAGAATACCAATATCTAACATTAACACACTCGGTGCTAGAATAACAATATTTAACATTAACACACTCGGTGCTAGAATAACAATATCTAACATTAACACACTCGGTGCTAGAATAACAATATCTAACATTAACACACTCGGTGCTAGAATACCAATATTTAACATTAACACATCTGTACTACGGCTAGAATACAATATTTAACATTAACACCTCGGTGCTAGAATAACAATATTTAACATTAACACACTCGGTGCTAGAATAACAATATTCTAACATTAACACACTCGGTGTAGAATACAATATTTAACATTAACACACTCGGTGCTAGAATACCAATATTTAACATTAACACACTCGGTGCTAGAATACCAATATTTAACATTAACACACTGGTGCTAGAATACCAATATTTAACATTAACACACTCGGTGCTAGAATAACAATATCTAACATTAACACACTTGGTGCTAGAATAACAATATTTAACATTAACACACTCGGTGCTAGAATACCCATATTTAACATTAACACACTCGGTGCTAGAATAAATGATGACATCGGAAAAGTATCGTCGGGAATCTTGACCAACTATCGTCAACTCTCATATGCAAAAAAAATTGCATTTTCCTATGTTACTGTACCATTTTGTTGTGGAATAAACCATTCCTGAGAAATGGTAATAGTAACCAATGGTAACGAGTCACTGTGTCTGACTTTTGTGGATTATCTTGGTGGGTAATTTATACATATGTTAGTATGTATGATAATTTGTGTACCTCTATATGTACCAATACCCAAATAAACTTAGTATAACCACAGTTATGCTTAAACTAAGAATTTAAAAGGTTCTGAACTCATAGTGGAATGTTGAAGGATAACCTCAACACCTTGCAGAAGTATCCCAAGTCAGTGTTCAATGCTTCACCTCATGTATCCAACCCATACTTTGTGATGGAATAATACATGTAAAGGTAAGAAGGTCGTAGTCTGACGGAGTAACCATCAGAGTAGTGTAGCTTAACACTCTTGGCATTTCCAACTTTATTTAATAATACTGTAATAATAAGAAAGTCACTGCGTGCCGCATAGCTCAGTTGCGAGACATTTGGCTCACAACCAAGACATTCTAAGTTCGAATCCAAGACTGGTGAAACGTATGGTCGAGTTTTCTTATACGTCCCCAACGGACCTGCAGTAGTATACCTCTGCCCAGTACGGCGGTCCCACACTGCCTTTTTGAGGCCTGGTCATAGACCGGGCCGCGGGGGCGTTGACTCCCGGAACACCCTCCAGGTATACCCCTGCTGTTCCTGTCCCCTTATCATTACAAATAAGTACCTATGTGTGCTAGCTGACTATTGTGGGTCGCATCCATGAAAAAATGCAATGAAAATGTGATAAAACTTCAGGACTGGAGTGACTGCAAGAAGCCATGTCCTAAAAAATCAAGAAAACTTCAGTACTTGTTGCAAGTGATCAAGTGTTGGGTACAGTTTTCTCTCTCTCTCAGGTTCGTTAGGTCACTGAGTGATGCTGAATATTTACTGCAAATAAATTACCAAAATACAACACTTCCATTACTACTCACTCCTCTGAGAGAGAGAGAGAGAGAGAGAGAGAGAGAGAGAGAGAGAGAGAGAGAGAGAGAGAATATTGCTAGTCATCGAGGGGGGGGATAGAAACAGAGTGAGCAGGTGGGTGGTCTGAAACAAGGCATCTCACTGATCCCCAGCTGGGAGCATCCTGTTCCCACCCCCACACACTACCTTATTTCCCCCATCCACCCACCCACCCTGACAATCCCCTTCCCTCCACACGCTGACTCAAAATTCCACACCATTACACTATCCTTTACACCCCTCACTCAACCCTCTTCTCCACATTCTGACTCAAACTTTCACTCCAAAGCTTACTAATAACTGCCATAGATTCTCTAACCATCTATCAGTTATATAAACACACGGGAAACTATTATATTCCTTGCATAGTCGAGAAGTTAGAAAAATGACTTATCCGTTCTGGGAGTGACTTGACCTGGAATGGAGAATATGACCCAAGGATGTAGGAGGTTGGTTGGTTTGCTTATTAGGTTTAAAGCTTATCGACTACACGTGACTAATTAAAGCTGCACGTAACCAGTACGCTACCTATCAATATACTATGAGAGATTTACACCTCTCAGTGTATGTAGCTTGGTTGGAAGTGTCTACCTGGAGAGAATTCCAGGGGTCAACGCCCCCGCGGCCCGGTCTGTGACCAGGCCGTGGGGAGAGTTGAATTCTACATATTTTAGTTAAAAAATGAAGTACGTATGTCAGAAAATGTTTGTAACTATTCTGAAACATCGAAATATATAATATAATAATACATATGTATTGATGTTATCGTTACTGAGGACCTGTAACGGTAAAGGGGAGGGTAAACTGACTTGTTTACCCCGTGGCACCTGGGACGTTCAAGGTGATATGCCTGAAATGCTGCCGCCATAAGTTCAGCTACCTAATGGTTATAATCATAACTATAGTTTTTTTTTATAGCGGTGGACCGGTAAGCCAGAGGAAGGCCTCTGTCAGATAACCAAAAGCTACAGCTACGGGTCCTATTTCCTCACAAACCTTACCTAACCTAACTTAATCTAACGCATCCGTGTATGGTTGTCTATACACCAAGAATTTGGTTGCCGTATGAGTGTGTCATTAAGGCTGCATGAGACTTTTACACCACCTAAAATAGTTATATAAATTTGAGTGAGATGTGTATGTGTCTCAGAAAAATATACGCCAAGAGATCAGTTCCTATTTCAGCGATTAAAATATATTTGATTGATATTATCCACTTTCTCCAATGAGTGGTACTAATGACCTATAGTTGCTCCGGCAGCAATAATAATAATAATAACAATAATAATAATAAATACTATATTTAACTCAATGAGTTTCAGCACAAACGAGCCAACACGTAAACAAGAAAACATGAAATAAAATTGAGTATTCATTTAATTGCTACTTTATTGTCCCCATGCGGGTTCCTTTGAACCAGTAACCAGTGTTTTTTACACTTTTGTGTGCAGTGAGCTTGATTAAAAATGAACTATTTCGTGCTGAAATAGATTCTGACTGCTACGCTATCATTCCTGAATTTGCTGTAACCTTGCCTACAATACTAGTTTTGTCTCCCTCAAAAAGGTGTCAGGTAGTGTCTTCTATTACCCAGGTCCTCATCTTCAGCCATTTTCACACTCCCTCCACTCTTCTACCCCTTAACAAAAGCACCCACTTTGTTGATACACCCCACAACACAACAGCGCCTCCAGCATCCACGATACATCATCTTAACTATCTTTTATCCAGCGATCTCTTGTTTTTTTTTTTTTTAAGTGAGGTGAAACCCCAGATCTCGTAAGCCAGCTGATACTTAACTGTTTATCATTTGACTACGATCCATGCCAGGAAATACTCCCTCGTTACCTGACAAATAAAATACCGTCATCTACTATACCTATTTCGTCTTTCAACAGGCTGTGTCCCTGCTGCTGCTGCCGCCAGGGCTGCTGCTGTTGCTGCCGCTGCCGCGGCTGCCATGTACGGCCTACTGCTGGAGAACCTGAGCGAGTACATCAAGACCGAGTATGGAGAGGACAAGTGGGAGGAGATTCGACACGAGGCCAACATCCAGCAGCCGGTCTTCAGTACACATAAAGTGTACAACGAAAGTCTCATTCCACGCCTCGCTGCCGCTGCTACCGAGGTCAGTCACCGTCCTTTTTCTGTCCCTCTCAGTCTCTCGGTCTGACAGTAGTCCCACTGTCTGCCTTGGGAAATGTATGTGTTAATTTTTACTTCTTCATACATCTAATAGTCGCTTCTTCCTCTTCTCGTATTAATACTGGCACGTATGGAGAGAGCCTTCTGCTTTACTATCCTTGTCGCAGTCATCTACTGTAGATAACAGATGATAGTCCCTAATTACAGTAGAGGTAGATTATCCTTATCAACGGAGAGCTCTCTATCTCTGTCTCTGTCTGTCTTCTCTCTCTATATATATATATATATATATATATATATATATATATATATATATATATATATATATATATATATATATATATATATATTATATATATATATATATATATACATTATTTAGGTTTTCAAAACTCCTGCTGTGTCAAGCGCTTCGTAGTCTTCCTGCTTCTCTCACCTGTATTTATGTATTTACCTCATGCTAATAAAAATAAATTTTATATTTCACCCATTAGCTTCTCATTCCCTGCTACACTAACTCTCCCACACCTCTTGTGGCCCGACCAGCCTCCTCATACTATCACGCCATTCATGTCCCCCTTCCGCTTCGTTCATTCCACATATCAATTTCCATCCTCTCTACATGTCCATCTCCCGTTCAGTCCCATCCACTATACATTCTCATTCTTTTTCTTGCTTCCCCTCTCCTTTCTCATCACTCATTTTTTGATTACTGCATTCATACTTTCCTCTTTCCCTTTCTCTCACCCACATCATCTTCCCAACACTTTTCTTCTATCTCATATCCCACTCCATAGCTCTCCCCACACATCTCACGCCTCACAGCCTCCCTGAGTGAGCCTTCCTGACTCCTACAGGTTCTGGGAGTCACCAAGGAGCAGATTATGTTCGGGATGGGTGAGTTCTTCGTGGAGTTCGTGGGACAGTACGGCTATGATCGGGTCCTCTCTGTCCTGGGGAGACACGTACGGGACTTCCTCAACGGTGAGACCATGTTCACTGTACTTTTGTCCCTAGGTGTATACTGAAATCATGAAACAACACATTTTTACTTAAGAAATGTTTTCCCGAAATTGTCTGCATGCTAGTGGCTTTCTTTGTGCTTAACAATAATTTATTACGGTTAAACTACATTTTGTGGGCAAAACGTTTCTTAAATTAAAATGTCTAAGTGTTGCATAAGTGCTTTTATATTATAATTTGTTGGTATTGAGATACTAGGCAGTGGTGTGTTGTTCGTCAGGAAACCGGACCGTGCCTCCAGACACGGGTATTGGTCAAATAAAATGATGATTCGCTCATGACCCGTGTCAGGGGACGGTACATGCTTAAGCATCAACTAGCCTAGCAGAGCCTAGACTTTCCCCTCATTTAAAAACAAAGAATGACTTCATGGTAATAATCCCAAGATGGTTTCAGATGGATGTAGAAGTTTGTCACTAAACCACGGTACGGGTTTAGTGACTGGCGAGTGAGTTGTAGAACTCGGGGCCAGTGAGTGGTTAGTCTGCAGTCGTGTTATTGCGATTTTGCGAGTCTTATCGCTAAAACACACGCTCGTTTTTCACCTCAGTCGGACATGTTATTCCTCCTGTAGAATAAACATAATATCTTGAGATCTAGTAAAAGAGGGGCGGTTATGACCATTATCAAGTAGCAAGAAAATCTAGTAAAGAGTAGTGGTAATAAAGACCATATTATAGCGAGAAAGGAATAATTTTGTTGTAGATTCGCCGGTACTCTCCCGACCAGGGTCTTTTCCAAATGGTGACCCGGCCTTGGCTCCCTGTCGTGGGAGTGTCTGAGACCTATCTCTTCCATGGGAGGAGGTACAAGTACCCCCTCATCGTCTGGGACCAAGTGTCCCAAGGCTTAGCCACGTTCCCCGCCCTCACGGGGCTCGTAGGGAGAAGCTAGGTCTCTCTGGTCTGCCATCTTCCCCGCCCCAGGGAGGCTGACGGGAAGGGCAGTCTTGCGAGCTGCAGATGGTAGCAAGCTCCAGCTTTGGCACCTACCCTGCCCTAAAAGGGCTGGGCATGGTGATCTTCCAGAAATAATTAGTTGTTGTTGTTGTAGTTTCGCCGGTACTCTCCCGGTCCAGGTCTTTTCCAGATGGTGACCCAGCCAGGAATAATTTAGGTTAGGTTAGGTAAGGTTCGTCTGGAAACAGGACAAGTGTTTCCTGACGCAGGTCTTAGTCAAATGATGACCCGCCGTTGGAGCTTTGGTCATCTGACCGAGGCCTTCCGCTGGCTTACCGGCCCTTTAAAAATTATGGTTATACTTATAACAATTCGATTAGTGTAAGAATAATTATTACTTTGTCCAGGTCTTTGTTTATTCTTCAAATGTTCGCACAACTGATAATAAAATATTTTTAATATCATCACTTTACATTATCAAACTGTCTTTCATTGTTTATTTTTATATTAAAAAATGTAGGCTTTTATCAATATATTAATATTTAAGTCTTCCTCATTTTCGTGTGAGAGTCGGAAGTAGCTAATGTGGAGTCCCAGTTAAAACCTTATTTCAAGAGCTGAAGAGCTTTCTTGTGTTATCATTAATTTATCTCTTAATTAGGTGGAATTAGGTGGGCGGGATACGTCCTGTCTTGGATTATAAAGGGTGGAGACTCTCTCTCCTCATTTGATTCCTCCCTCTTCTATACCATCCCACACTCAAACTTTCTCCATTCATATAATCCTTCCTTCCTCACTAGCTTCTTTAGTGTTTCCGTCCCTCAAGCCCTCCATTTTCTCTTGTATCCCTCCCTTCATCTTTTCTTTTCTTAATTCCTCTCTTCCTCACTCCCAGACTCCAGTAAACTTCTCTTCTCTTTAGCCGGAAATTTAATATCCTCGTTCCAAGACATGATATTTTGTCGTGGGGATAATTTGTTGAATAGCATTACTGCCTGGTCCCGCCCCACCTACACACAACCACCATCCTCTATGACCATCACCAGAACGCGTTCCTCGTCTAACAGGTCTGGACAACCTCCACGAGTACCTGAAATTCTCATACCCTCGCATGAAGCCGCCGTCATTCTTCTGCGAGAGTGAGACCAGCACGGGGATGCTCCTCCACTACCGCTCCAAGAGACGAGGATATGCCCACTACACCATGGGTCAGATCACACAGGTAATACCGACAGTCGACAACGCACAGCCCACCTCTGGATGGCTCTAAGGGCCTGTCCTATATTAATCAAAACACCTAGACACACTCTTTTGTTTATTTAATTCACCTTATAGACTCCCATGTCTTGTTTTGTTTTATTAAAAGTACCTTATACACACTCTAAACCTGCCATATCATACACAAAAGACTTTGTATACAATAGTGTGGCCCAAACATTTAATATACATTTAGGGCTTTCTTCACAAGGCTGTCCATGTTATATGTTGAAATGTAAGTACTATACATATAAAATATGGACAGATAGGACAATACTGCGAAAATTAAGAACTACTTTGTCAAAATGCTCTTATTTTTTATTTCAAATTCATAGTAACTCACATTTGTAATGAATATAATATTAAACCTCAACAGCAAAATCAATCATTATTACAGCACACATTAATATGAACTATAAAACTTAGTTTCATGTTTATCTTATATAATAACGAGTCTCTCAATAATAGTCAATACCCATTATTGCACAGCGCTGCGTCCTGGATGGCATCTTACGTCAGAGTGGATTTGCGTACTTGAAGTAAAACCCAGAGGCAACATTATATTTTACACCTCACGCTCTGTTATATGCCATCCAGTGTTACTGAAGTCAACCAGATAAGTTCACCCATTAGAGCGAAAATTATATATACCTCTAAACATGGAAAAATTTAACACAAATGCAGTATAATGAGATTCTTTATTTACTACGAAACGTAGCCAGTAAAGGAATTGCATTATATTACATTTGTGTTTATTTTTTTCATTGTGTAGGCATTTTATACTTTTTATCTCCACCTCTAAACATGTTTTGATCAATCGATTTTTGTTAAGCAAGCTCTTATTTTGAGATGGAACAAGGGCAGCATTGTGGCATGGTAAATTTTCAACATTTAATTTTTACATATATTCATAGACTACTCTAATACACTCCCAGAAAACGTTAAATACACTCCAGTTCTGATATTTTTTAACTCTAGGTAGGCATTACTCAAAACACCTTGCATACACTTTTTTACTGCTTTCTTAATCAAAACACCCTATGTAAAGTTTTAGTCTGTCCTGTGTTACTCAAAACATCTTAAAAAGCTAATGGTGAAAATCAGTCAACAACAGCTCAGAATGAATATTGATAAATGTTGCACCTGATCCTACCTTGGCCCTGTTACGAGAGTAGGACCTATAAGTTGCCCTGTTACGAGAGTAGGACCTATAAGCTGCCCTGTTACGAGAGTAAGACCTATAAGCTGCCCTGTTACGAGAGTAAGACCTATAATCTGCCCTGTTACGAGAGTAGGACCTATAATCTGCCCTGTTACGAGAGTAGGACCTATAAGTTGCCCTGTTACGAGAGTAGGACCTATAAGTTGCCCTGTTACGAGAGTAGGACCTATAAGCTGCCCTGTTACGAGAGTAGGACCTATAAGTTGCCCTGTTCGAGGTGGACCTAAACACTCTGCCCTGAATGTACGAGTAGGACGATAATCTGTCCTGCTTACGAGTGGACCTATCAAGTTGCCCTTCGAAATCAGGACCTACAAGTTGCCCTCATTACGGAGTAGGACTATAAGAGCTGCTCTGTTCGAGGTAAGACCTATAAGCTAAAAAAAAAAAAAAAAAAAAAAAAAAAAAAAGTAGGACCTATAAGTTGCCCTGTTACGAGTAGGACCTATAAGCTGCCCTGTTACGAGAGTAAGACCTATAAGCTGCCCTGTTACGAGAGTAGGACCTATAATCTGCCCTGTTACGAGAGTAGGACCTATAAGTTGCCCTGTTACGAGAGTAGGACCTATAAGCTGCCCTGTTACGAGAGTAGGACCTATAAGTTGCCCTGTCCTCCCGTAGGTGGCGAAACACTTCTACAACACTGAAATGGAAGTGAAGCTGGTAAGGGAGGAGTTTATTTTTGATACCTCTTACGTGACCTTCGAGCTGACCTTCGACAATCAGGCCTTCACCAATCAGATGACCCTCACCCTCATACGCGACGAGCAGATGCTTCCCTTAAGAGGGAACCTGCTCTTTGAGATCTTTCCTTTTTGTATACTTTTCGGGTAAGTTTACAGGATGCCAGCTAACCTGCAATCATTTTAGCACCGCCTCTTCGTATTTTGGAATTTAACCGCTTCTTCCTTTAACCGGTTCTAAGAAATTTATCCTGTATTTTTGTCACGTACTTTCATTAACTTGTAATTGAATATCTTATTTCCATTGTTTCCTTTTTTCAAAGGTACGTTTTATGCTTGCAAACGTAGTTCACGTTTCAGATTTCTTAGTGTGACCTTTGGATCCCCGCAGGAACACGATGGTGGTGCGACAAATAGGCAACAGTATGATGCAGATAATGCCGGAGCTGGTGGGCAAGAAGCTCACTGATTGCTTCGACCTTATCAGACCTCACGTTGAATTCGATTTCAAGAGCGTAAGTAGTGATTCCTGTAGTGGCTTCCTGTAGTGGTTTCTTGTAGTGGCTTCCTCAGGCACCAGGTATGACTTGTACTACACGCTACTTTAGGTACCCCGACTTTCATTTTTTATCTACATATGGTTGTTTATGTATTTACAATGTATTGTAAATATATAAAGAAATCTATTGTAAATTCTATAGCACTTACTTATCTTTGTCAGAATCTCACGACAGTTTTCATTTCCAAAAGTGATGTATGGAAACAATGGATATTTAAACACCCATTCAAGTCAAAAAACATGTATATAGTTCATTACTATACTCGTATAAGTATAGGAGGAAATATTAGGAATGATAAGACCAATGAAAACTATGAAGCAAGAATATAAGATTCCTTTGCGGGGTTGATCTTCAACTCCAGGAACAGCCTCTTAACCTTCCCTAGGGCGGTGCAGATCATCCCTAGTCCTTTGAGATCCATCATACCTACTTTTCAAATCCATGTATGGTGTCAGCGTTTAATACTTAATTTTTGGCATTTTAATTTTTATTTGTTCTGGCTTGTTGAAATGACCTATACAGTCGTGTTTCTCCCTTACCTAATCAACCACGTCTCCCACTTACACAATTACGCTTTTCCTGCGTAAATCCCCGCAACTCTCCGTGTTCCTAAACACTACGTCTCTTCCCTTAAACAATCATGTTTTTCATTACCTAAACACCGACATCTGTTTACCCAACTATACAATGTAATAATACCTCCTTGACAGTCAAGAGTAAGGAGGCTGATAAACACTGATATAAAATGCGGTCGGATAATGAATTAAGCTCATAACTTTGGTATAATATAACCTGTCGTTATATTTTTTATATGAAACGCTATCCCCGCATGGGTTATTCAGAGCAGTAGTAGTGGAGGCTCCGTCTTCCGTCCACTACAGTGAAGGATAGAGGATCACCACCACAAACTGTAAGATAGAATCTCGTGGCTGGAATAATTCACAACCAACCCATAAAATGCAAACTAAGACTAGACGATTTTTCGCTCGTCCTAGCGACGAAACATCGCAAATTTCCGTTTTCAATTTGTGAGTCAGATATAGATGGTCAACATTCTCACTAAATTAAACAAAAGTGTCGTCAAACAAATGAACTAAAATCGTGTACTTCGCACCTGCACAGATCTTGCTACGCACCAACAACGTCTTCGAGATGGCGACGACAGCTGCGGCATTCCAGAGCAGACAAAGAATAAACGGGGATATACATGGTGGCACTCTAACCATAGACGAGGACGACGTAGCAGACAAGTGCTTCGGAATTAAAGGTATACAGTTTTCTATTAAATAAGTCAATAAATTGGACATTTTTTTACTTCTCTCACTTGTCACTTGATAACGGTTCAGGAAGGCGAAATGTCGTCTGATTTCTGCTTGTAATTTGTTGCATAGGTGTAGAGTTTGGTGATGGTTTGAGTAAAATAATCTGCCTGCAATTCTATTTCCACTGATGGGCAAGAAAGAATTATTTACTTTTCAGAATCATGACTCTCATGTCCTGTCACACATTTAAATATACTTGTGTAAAGTTTAATTAGGTGTGCTAGGCACACCTAATTAACTGGCTTACGTGAATGAGTTAGATAGGATTTGATGTGCTGCTGGAGCATGAGCAATGTAGCATTTGTGAAGGGATTCAGGGAAACCAGCTAGCCTTCCATGGCTCCTCGAGATGGCAAGTACAGTACCTGAACTCTGAAGGACGGGTGCGGATATTGTAGTTCGGATGGCCATCTAAACTGTGATGTCAGCACGTTTCTGGCAAGACAGTGATTGAATGAGTGACGATCAAAGTGTTTCCTCTTTTTTCAGGTCACCCTACCTAGATGGGAGACGGCCAGTGTGTTAAAAGATATATTACATATTCATACGTATTTATCACATGTTCTCTCACACATACTATGGTGCTTCTCTCCACAGGTCAAATGATGTACATGGAGGAGTGGAAGTTGATCCTTTTCCTGGGCACACCTGTCATGAAGGACCTCAACTCCCTCATCTACGCCGGCCTTTTCATCAACGACCTTTCCATGCATGACTTCTCCAGGTGAGGGCGATCTCCAATTTGTGCTTTATGTACTGCTTTTGTTTGAAGTGTGGCGTCTTGTTCTAGCAGATATTAAGTAGCAGGAAACCATTGTTACTGGCAGAGCGCTTCCTGCAGGGCTAGATCTTGTTATTTATACTTGACAAGTTCAGGAGTCTCTAGGTACTTCATCAACATAGTTTATCTGTGATAACTTCTCATGATTGATGACTCTCAAGGAGCGTCTCTCCGTCTGACCCATTTGACTGCATCTACATTCTTCATATTGCATATTATTGATATAGTTTTACTATTTCCGGTACATATTTAGATTTCTCTTATTTTCAGTATATATCTGGAATTTTTCCATTTTCAGTTTATATCACTTAAAGTATTTACATTAAATACTATCATTCTAGTATAAATTAACTTTTATTATTTATTTTCGCATAAGATTTTGCATAATCTTCCTGGAAAATTAATTACATAAATTATAAACATTGTTGAGGCAAGCACCGACTTGACGCCACTTTGGACTTAAGGGTTTACCCCACAAACGGTTGGGTTTAGTCCTGACTCTTTTTCTTCAACTGCAGTTCTTCCTCTCACCGGCTATTCTCCTCACTTCCCCCTCGCCCCTAGTGGGTCCTTACCTGTGAGTCTCTGAATGAACGAAACACCACTTTGGTTATAACTGACCATAATTTTTAAAGGGGTGTACCGGTAAGCCAGCGGAAGGCCTCGGTCAGATGACCAAAAGCTCCAACGGCGGGTCATCATCTGACTAAGACCCGCGTCAGGAAACACTTGCCCTGTTTCCTGACGAACCTAACCTAACCTGACACCACTCCCACGAGTCCTTCTAGGGCTTGCTAACACCTGCAGCTCACAAGAGTGGCAGACCAGTGGCCTAGCTTCTCCCTACGAGCTCCGTGATGGCGGGGAATGGGGCTAGGCCTGGGGAAGTTGGTCCCCAGGCTTCCCCTAGATGAGGAGGTGTACCTCCTCCCATGAAAGACATAGGTCTCAGACACTCCCACGACAGAGAGCCAAGCCGGGTCACCAACTGGAAAAGACCCGGCCGGGAAAGTACCGGCGAATCAAGAAGAAGCACCGACCCTCGAAGGATCCCTCTTGTAAGAGAAGGTAGAAGGGGAGTTACGAATTTACATGCAGGGCAAACACAAGGGCGGTAAACATGATTCCTTGGAATGGAAAGCTTTTTTTCGGTACGGCCCATGGCTTTGACAGAGGGACCAATACTGCCACCATGGAAAGGTAGTTACTGACAGCGTAATGATCAAACTATACTTGCTGATTAGTAACTACGTGGATTGTGGTCAAGGTGACCAGTATTATCCATAGACCTCACGCTTAACAAGCTATTCAAGCACGAAATGAACCCACATGTAGACAAAAAAAAAACATAATGACTTCTCTCTCTTTTTATCTTTTCCATGCCTTTTTCCAGGGACATGATCCTGGCGGGGACACAGCAGTCAGTGGAGCTCAACCTGGCGCTAGAACAAGAACAACAGAAGAGTAAGAAGTTAGAGGAATCCATGAAGAAGTTAGATGACGAAATGAGACGTACTGACGAGCTCCTCTACCAGATGATCCCCAAACAGGTGGCGCAGAGGCTAAGAAAGGGGGAGAACCCGGTCGATACCTGCGAGGTAAATTTCCTTTTCATTTAAACACATGATACTAAGGCATTTCCCACCAGCGCACATTCTGGTTTAATGGTATTTGTCACCTACGCTAGACCACTGTAACCACACTGTTGCAATCACGTGATGCAATAAATAGTGATCCAAATAACATTCTCAAAGTAAATATTCGCCAGACTGAGTGCTTTAAGCCCAAAGAATCAGTGACAAAAACGTGACGTCTTGGTCTCTCCTCAGACGTTCGAGAGCGTGACAATCCTCTTCTCAGACGTGGTGACCTTCACGGAAATTTGCAGTCGTATCACACCAATGGAGGTGGTGTCTATGCTCAATGCTATGTACTCCATCTTCGACAAACTCACCGAGAAGCACAACGTCTACAAGGTGAGCCTCTGATAGCATGTCAGAAGATCTACAAGATTTACAAAGGGCATCTTCAAGGCCTGACAGGCTTGTATTGAAAGAGTATTAAGTTCAAAATATCTCTATGCTACACTTTTATCGTGGCTTCCCCGGTATACTGGATATAATAGGCAATTTTTTTTAGAGAAATCCTTATGTCATATACATATTCTTCACACACTCGAAGGAGGATTTAAAAAAATGTATTTTCGGGGCGCGACATTTGTCAGTTACATCCAGTGTGCTAAACCGTGCTATACAATACCTTACATATTCAGTGTTACAAGTTAAATCATTCATCAGTTCGATTACCACTATGATTTTCCTGGAATTTCATACTGTAACAGATTTTGTATGCTTACAAAAGTAACATTCCCAAAATAGAATGATCATACTTTATAGATGTTACATCATTAACTACGTGTGACTTGTTTAATTAAATGGTAAAAACACAGGTAAAAATAAACCACATATAGCAATATAGAAATAACGTGAATATTTTTTTTCCGAGTCTCCTGACTAACTCTGACTCATTTATTTGTTAATCTACCTTCTCAAGGTCGCTTAAGTTCTTTCTAAAATCTTCTCTTATTCGTTTAAAGGTATATTTTTTTTTTCATTTATATTAATGTAAAAATTAATAATTTTGTACCAAAAGAACCTTAGAAAACTTACCTAACCTTATTATAACAAACGCAATTTAATTTAGCCTAATCCAACTAAATATATTTTATATAAGTTTACAATAATTTAATAATAAACAAACACAATGAAATATATTTGTTTTTCGTTAGGTTCAGAATGATTTTTGCGAAATTATTGCATACACAAATTTTCGCTTGTCTTATTCGGCAAGAAAACGTTGATATTTAAGCTAAAATCACAAGTTTTACGTATTCGGCACGATATATATATATATATATATATATATATATATATATATATATATATATATATATATATATATATATATATATATATACACACTCTCAGCTCCACATCAATTTTTGTGATATAAACAACACTTTTGAACCCCGTATATCATTATTATTATAATAATAAAAAAGAAGCGCTAAATCCACAAGGGTCATACAGTGCAGACCCCGTATATAAAACCTACACATTTTAGCACCATTTAAAACATTTGAACCCGCCCCTCACCACTACTAACACACTACAACATGCCGTATAATGTTCTTCGTAAACGCCTCTTACCACCACTTACAAACACCTTACAATCGTCACAGCCACAACTAAGCCTATTATCACCTGCAAAGTACCACGCCTATAAAAGAGTTATCATCTATCTTACATTTCCTAACCACTCCTATGTTCCACCCCCCTTCCCTTACCTCTAAGTGAAATGTTTTCTAATAAAGACTCTGATATATCTTTCTATTGCTCTATTTTATCTTCCCCTTCATCATGCCACTTCACAATTACGCTTAGAATCTCCACCATTAACCCCGTCCCATATACACATTACAAGAAACCTCCATCTCTTATAAATTTCACTAACCTCCCCCCTCATCAGCTTCACAACTAACCTCCCCTTCCCCCCGCATGTTAGATTCACCATACACCCCCACCACGTAGCTTCATCATTAATCCTAACTCATTAACAAGGGTCACCATTAATCCCTACGTAGAAGCCCCTATAACTCCCAAGGGCGGGGGTGTAGGTACTGTGACTGTCGCTCTGAGAGAATGTACGATCAAGTCTTCTCCAGTGCTTGAACTAGACGACCCATATAGGTTTCGAGTTCAACATAAAATACTCTTCGTCTGACGTGTGTCTGTGTGTGTGTACTCACCTAATTGTGGTTTCAGGGGTCCATTCATAGTTCCTGGCCCCGCCTCTTCACTGGTGTGTGTGTGTGTTAAGACAAAGACACAAGTTGCAGAACTTTGGCTGACAAAGACACAAGAAACAGCTGAAGTTATTATAAGAGAGAGTTAGGTTGAAGGAGAGCTCCACCACTCTGCCTTTCCTGTTTACACGTTTGTAGGCAATACAGTATTTCATGCAATGTTTGTGTGTGTGTCTTCCGCAGGTGGAGACGATAGGTGACGCTTACATGGTAGTGGCAGGAGCCCCTGAGAGACAAGCCAACCATGGTGAGCTGGTGTGTAACATGGCGCTAGACATGGTAGAAGCCATCACCGAACTCACAGACCCATCCACGGGTGAGTCTGTACGTCTCGTGTCTGTCGTATTAATACCTACTTTGAGTACTTATTTATAGTCACACGAGTAACTTATTTTTAAAGGAAGACTAGCCCCACTTCCTTTGGTCAATCTTTAATGAGAAATTCTATCGAAACATTATTAAGGACCTAAGTAATTTCAACTATGTTAAAAATTTCATTTATGAATAGTTGGTGTGGCCTTCACAACAGCTCAATAGCCTTGATATACAAGATTTTACTGATCGCTAACCTAACACGTTAAGAATAAAGTTCTGTTGCTACACTGTATTGCTGTGTACACCTTTACACACAGTAACGTTGTCCAAATAATGTGTAACATCTGTGTATCTTTATTTATATATATATATATATATATATATATATATATATATATATATATATATATATATATATATATACGTATATATATTCATGTATACTGTAAAGACATAATGGAAAGAACTACTTGTGTGGCAATATAGTGTTGTATTCTATACTACAGATACAGTCCTCAGAGGCGCTCATTTAAATATCAGTTCTTCTATAACACTTTAATAACCGCAGTATTTTTCATCCCCCCTCCCTGTAAACGCTGGCGTTCGTGGTGTTACGGGCGTACCACGGGCGTGTCTTGCATGTACCACGGGCGTGCAGGGAACCACCTGCGTATACGAGTGGGCGTACATACAGGGATGGTGGTGGCGGGTGTGGTCGGTCTGAAGATGCCTCGCTACTGCCTCTTCGGAGACGCTGTCAACACAGGTAAGGCAATTATCCAGAGTTTTCTTCCATGCAAAATTTTAATCGGATTCATCATTATCTGTATCCTAAGTTATTCGGTCAAGCTGTTATTTTCGATACTGTTTATCCAGTGTGGTTAGTTTATTGGGTTTTAAGCCTATCGACTGACTGCACGAGGGTCGCCTATGCACCATCTGTTTCAGGATATTTTAATACCTAATGTAACGTTTTCAGCAAACTTTAAAGTGTAAAGGTGTCGAAATAGTCCCCCTATCCAGGTGGATATACATCACTGCTTTCAGTGTATACACATCAGGATATATCCCTCAGAATATATATAAAGTAGTATTCAGTTACTTGTACAAACTGAGTTCTGTAAATCTATATTCTCACTGAGGTGGAGGAGGTGTTGATTCACCGGGAAATCTCCCGGCCCGGGTCTTTACCAGATGGCGACCCGGCTCCGGCTCCCTGGCGTGGGAGTAGCAGAGACCGAAGTCTCCCATGGGAGGGTACCCTCAGCGGTGGGACCAACTGGTCCCAGGCCTAGCCATATTCGCCCACAAGCACGTAGGTAGATAGTTGCTAGGCCCCTCTGGTCTGCCACCTTCCCCGCCCCAAGGAGGCTGACGGGAAGGGCAGGCTTGCGAGCCGCAGATGGTAGCAGGTGCCTTGGCACCTACCCTGCCCTAGAAGGGCTGGGCATGGTGATCGACCATTCTCACTGAGGAGGAGGAGGTGTTGATTCACCGGGAAATCTCCCGGCCCAGGTCTTTACAGATGGCGACCTGGCTCCGGCTCCCTGGCGTGGGAGTAGCAGAGACCGAAGTCTCCCAGGGGAGGTACCCTCAGCGGTGGACCAACTGGTCCCAGGCCTAGCCTATTCGCCCACAAGCACGTAGGTAGATAGTTGCTAGGCCCCTCTGGTCTGCCACCTTCCCCGCCCCAAGGAGGCTGACGGGAAGGACAGGCTTGCGAGCCGCAGATGGTAGCAAGCTCCAGCCTTGGCACCTACCCTGCCCTAAAAGGGCTGGGCATGGTGAGTGACCAATTCTCACTGATATTTTTTTTCATTCTCATTCATTTCGAATTTTGAGTAACCACACTCGGTATCACATTATGCAAGAAATAATTTTTAATTTCCTTATCAAAGTCCCGGATGATCCGAAAATCCAAACATACATCCCCTGGAATTACTGCCATACAAGGATTATCCCAGGTTCTTCAATTGTGCGTCTCAGTTCCATTGGTTATTCATTCATTACTGTTAATATCACTACTATGTACATTATAAACCTGACAGTTCGCTGCTTTTCATTATTTTCCTGAAAGTTCTAATACCTATTCTCTCGACGATACTTCAAACGTCTTGTAATCGGAATTCTTTCAGTTATTTATATTTATATTTCTTTTAGGCCTATGCATTAATTCATTTTACTCTAGAATTCTTGTATGTCTCCAGAGCTCAACACATCAGCTGTTAATAGATGTAAATTCTCCTTTATATTGTATATTATTCAAGCTAAACCAAACTGCGACCTGTCTGGATATAATTAGGAACTTTATCTGAACTGTAAACTGTCTGTACCTGTCTGAGAACCTGTGTCATCCAGACTCTGAGCTCTCTGGACTTATCTGAGAACCTGTGTCATCCAGACTCTGAGATCTCTGGACTTATCTGAGAACCTGTGTCATCCAGACTCTGAGTTCTCTGGACTTATCTGAGAACCTGTGTCATCCAGACTCTGAGCTCTCTGGACTTATCTGAGAACCTCTATTATCCGAACTGTCTGGAGTTATCTGAATTATTACTTGGCCATTTTTACTACACATTTTGTGGCAAAGAAGCGAAGCTCAACATTAGATTAGTCGATCGTATATTTTTATTAATTCCGTTACATGGTCAGCGTGCCATTACCCCAAGTGCTTTATAATGAGGGTATCCTTCTTCGTAAACTCACTTAAACGTGTTAACAGCCTGGTTGATCAGACCCTGATCCACCACGAGGCCTGGTCTCAGACCCGGCCGCGGGGGCCTTGACCCCCGAAACCTTCTCCAGGTATACTCCAGGTATGTGAAAATTACCTCCATGATCAGAACATTAATATTTAGCAATAGTATGGGGAATATTTTGCATTTTTGTGGCCGAAATCAGATTGAAGCAATCGCCATGGTTAGCTATTCACCACAAGAAACCTTATACCTAAATCATAAATCACATTATTTACAATTCATTTATTTTGTAAAATTGTTGATTATAAAACAATAAGTCATTGTCGTATTTACTTTTGTTAAGTAACCTTATTAACCACATATATTTAACCTTAATGGTCCCATGCGAGTATATAACTCTACTGACCAAATATGTGACCTCATTCACCATATGTGTAACGTTAGAAGTGGTAGAGATAAATGCAGTTTTATAGAATCCTTTATTGAGAACGTTTCGCCCACATAATAGGCATCAGATAGTCCATGTGTGTTTAAGCACGTCGGCTTGAGAGATTTAGAACTCGCCAGGTTCGAGCCACACCCGTTCTGTGATTTTGGCGACCCTATAGATACTCAGACCACCAGCCAGGAAGAATGTGACACCCCACTAATCCCTTGTGACCTACACAGCGTCGCGGATGGAGTCGACAAGCGAGGCGATGAAGGTGCACATCTCCCAGGCCACGAGAGACATCATCTCCGCCAGGTACCACGTAGAGGAACGCGCAGAAGTCGCCGTCAAGGGAAAAGGTCAGTTACTCTCGAATTTATCAACGAAATACATATATATAAATTTTTGCACTTTTTCCGTCCTTTAAGGAGGAACGCCACTTGATGCTTGCGATGGGCTTTTGATCAAAGGAATCAGAGCAGCCCTTCTCTTTCTTGGAATAAATCTGATAACCTCCCATCCCATATCAGTATAATTCTACTACTACTACTACTACTACTACTACTACTACTACTACTACTACTACTACTAATAATAATATAATAATAATAATAATAATAATAATAATAATAATAATAATAATAATAATAATATTATTATTATTATTATTATTATTATTATTATTATTATTTTTTGTACAATTTAATTATCGTTCATCTTTTATTTTTCATTATTTCGATTTTTGAAATATTCGTAAATATAAAAATAAGAATGACTATTATTATTTTGATTATTATTATATATCAGCATGGGGGGGAAGTGCTTAAAATGATTCACACTTTACCTGGGGAATTTGAGGAAATCAGGTTTGATCCAGGGAAGTGGAGGGCAGTTCCAATTCCTAGAATCGAGAGCTCTTCGCCAGCATCAAGGGTGACAACACTTTAGTCTGTTATTATTTAATACTAATGACCAGTGTCATAACATTGTTATCATCATGTAATAATAATCACTAGTGACATAACATGTCATGTTATATTAATCACAGTTATCATATATTGTTATTACCATGTTATACTTATCATTGGTGTCAAAGTTCACACTGGACACAAATTTTGTTGTTAGTAATAAATATGTGAAAAATCCACAGGGACTTACACCACTGTATACACAATAAATGTCATTACTCTCACACTGTATACACAATAAATGTCATTACTCTCACACTGTATACACAATAAATGTCATTACTCTCACACTGTATACACAATAAATGTCATTACTCTCACACTGTATACACAATAAATGTCATTACTCTCACACTATATACACAATAAATGTCATTACTCTCACACTGTATACACAATAAATGTCATTACTCTACACTGTATACACAATAAATGTCATTACTCTCACACTATATCACAATAAATGTCATTACTCTCACACTATATACACAATAAATGTCATTACTCTCACACTATATACACAATAAATGTCATTACTCTCACACTATATACACAATAAATGTCATTACTCTCACACTGTATACACAATAAATGTCATTACTCTCACACTGTATACACAATAAATGTCATTACTCTCACACTATATACACAATAAATGTCATTACTCTCACACTGTATACACAATAAATGTCATTACTCTCACACTATATACACAATAAATGTCATTACTCTACACTATATACACAATAAATGTCATTACTCCACACTTATACACAATAAATGTCATTACTCTCACACTATATACACAATAAATGTCATTACTCTCACACTATATACACAATAAATGTCATTACTCTCACACTGTATACACAATAAATCCCACATCAATAAAACTCCTCACATTTAAAAAAGAAATACATTACTTGATATATTTATTTATTCTAAAACTAATTTATTTTCTGTTATATTGGCGAGGCATTTACTTTTAAATATGTGCTTGCGGAGATCGAGACTCAGCTCTTGGCCCCGCTTCCTGGACTATATTGATCGGCATCACGGCTTTCTGGCCTCTTGAGCTTTATCATGTCTACTCTTGAAGCTGTGTATTGAGTTTTGCCTCCACCACTGCCTCATCCAAGTCATTTCAATTTTCAACCACCCTGAGACTATGGCTCCTCTGTGGCTTCACTGTCCACCTGTGTCCTCTTGATCCCGTTTCTTTTTAATTCAGTTTGTCCCTATTTACCTCATCACCTAAGATTTTTTTACGTTTATATATATATATATATATATATATATATATATATATATATATATATATATATATATATATATATATATATATATATATATATATATATATATATATATATATATATATATATATATATATATATTAATATATACATTAGAAGCAGGTCAGTGACGTTACAAATTAAATACAAATCACATAATATATTATGATAGCAAATAACTAATTAGCAGAACTCACAAATTACAACTTACGAGGTAAATGATGTTTATTATTGAATGAGAGAGAGAGAGAGAGAGAGAGAGAGAGAGAGAGAGAGAGAGAGAGAGAGAGAGAGAGAGAGAGAGAGAAGAGAGAGAGAGAGAGAGAGAGAGAGAGAGAGAGAGAGAGAGAGAGAGAGAGAGAGAGAGAGAGAGAGAGAGAGAGAGAGAGAGAGAGAGGAGAGAGAGAGAGAGAGAGAAGAGAGAGAGAGAGAGAGAGAGAGAGAGAGAGAGAGAGAAGAGAGAGAGAGAGAGAAGAGAGAGAGAGAAGGAGAGAGAGAGAGAGAGAAGGAGAGAGAGAGAGAGAGAAGAGAGAGAGAGAGAGAAGAGAAGGAGAGAGAGAGAGAGAGAGAGAGGAGAGAGGGTAGAGAAGTAAAATATGGATATAATAAAGAAGATAAAGAGAAAAAAAAGAGAGGAGAAAGAGAGAGAAGGGAGGAGTGAAATGGGAAGAGGAGATAAATAAGGAAGAAGATAGGATAAAGGAGAGGAGAAAAGGAGGGAGAAGACGGATACATAATCATAACTGGTATATGTAATGAGGCCTAGTAGTCTTCATAGTGCTGGTAGTAATACTGTTAATAATGGTAGTAGTGATGGTATTAATAGACCTGGTTCTTGCGCAAGTAATCATGGTAGTTTTAACATGATTGGTGCAGCTGCTAGTTGTTAATATGCCTGGTGGTAGTGGTGGCTGTGTCATTAGGCCTGGCACTGGTAGTGAGTTTTAATAGACGTGGTACTAGTGTCGTTAATAACCTTAATGGTAGTGGAGTTAATAACCTTCATGGTAGTGGAGTTAATGACCTTCATGGTAGCGGAGTTAATAACCTTCATGGTAGTGGAGTTAATAACCTTCATGGTAGTGGAGTTAATAACCTTCATGGTAGTGGAGTTAATAACCTTCATGGTAGTTGAGTTAATGACCTTCATGGTAGCGGAGTTAATAACCTTCATGGTAGCGGAGTTAATAACCTTCATGGTAGTGGAGTTAATAACCTTCATGGTAGTGGAGTTAATAACCTTCATGGTAGTGGAGTTAATAACCTTCATGGTAGCGGAGTTAATAACCTTCATGGTAGTGGAGTTAATAACCTTCATGGTAGCGGAGTTAATAACCTTCATGGTAGTGGAGTTAATAATCTTCATGGTAGCGGAGTTAATAACCTTCATGGTAGTGGAGTTAATAACCTTCATGGTAGCGGAGTTAATAACCTTCATGGTAGTGGAGTTAATAACCTTCATGGTAGCGGAGTTAATAACCTTCATGGTAGTGGAGTTAATAATCTTCATGGTAGCGGAGTTAATAACCTTCATGGTAGTGGAGTTAATAACCTTCATGGTAGTGGAGTTAATGACCTTCATGGTAGTGGAGTTAATGACCTTCATGGTAGCGGAGTTAATAACCTTCATGGTAGCGGAGTTAATAACCTTCATGGTAGTGGAGTTAATAACCTTCATGGTAGCGGAGTTAATAACCTTCATGGTAGTGGAGTTAATGACCTTCATGGTAGCGGAGTTAATAACCTTCATGGTAGCGGAGTTAATAACCTTCATGGTAGTGGAGTTAATAACCTTCATGGTAGTGGAGTTAATAACCTTCATGGTAGCGGAGTTAATAACCTTCATGGTAGTGGAGTTAATAACCTTCATGGTAGTGGAGTTAATAACCTTCATGGTAGCGGAGTTAATAACCTTCATGGTAGTGGAGTTAATAACCTTCATGGTAGTGGAGTTAATAACCTTCATTGTAGTGGAGTTAATAACCTTCATGGTAGCGGAGTTAATAACCTTCATGGTAGTGGAGTTAATAACCTTCATGGTAGTGGAGTTAATGACCTTCATGGTAGTGGAGTTAATAACCTTCATGGTAGTGGAGTTAATAGGCTGATAGTACTGCTAGTGTTAATGTGCTTGGTGTTAGTGGTAGAGACATAAATAGGCCTGGTAATTCTGGTGTTAATATGTCTGGTGGTAGTAGTTTTAAAAGGCAGGCTGATAGTAGTAGTCGGGTTAAGCCTGGTAATAGCAGTGGTGTTAAGCCTGTAGTAGTAGTAGTGGTGTTAAACCTGGTAGTAGCAGTGATGTTAAGCCTGGTAGTAGCAGTGGTGTTAAGCCTGGTAGTAGCAGTGGTGTTAAGTCTGGTAGTAGCAGTGGTGTTAAGTCTGGTAGTAGCAGTGGTGTTAAGTCTGGTAGTAGCAGTGGTGTTAAGCCTGGTAGTAGCAGTGGTGTTAAGCCTGGTAGAGCAGTGGTGTTAAGCTCTGGTAGTAGCAGTGGTGTTAAGCCTGTAGTAGCAGTGGTGTTAAGCCGGTAGTAGCAGTGGTGTTAAGCCTGGTAGTAGCAGTGGTGTTAACCGGTAGTAGCAGTGGTGTTAAGCCTGGTAGTAGCAGTGATGTTAAGCCTGGTAGTAGCAGTGGTGTTAAGCCTGGTAGTAGCAGTGGTGTTAAGTCCGGTAGCAGCAGTGGTGTTAAGTCTGGTAGTAGCAGTGGTGTTAAGTCCTGGAGTAACAGTGGTGTTAAGTCTGGTAGTAGCAGTGGTGTTAAGCCTGGTAGTAGCAGTGGTGTTAAGCGTCTATTAGTAACAGTGGTGTTAAGCCTGATAGTAGCAGTGGTGTTAAGTCTGGTAGTAGCAGTGGTGTTAAGTCTGGTAGTAACAGTGGTGTTAAGCCTGATAGTAGCAGTGGTGTTAAGCCTGGTAGTAGCAGTGGTGTTAAGCCTGGTAGTAGCAGTGGTGTTAAGCCTGGTAGTAGCAGTGGTGTTAAGCCTGGTAGTAGCAGTGGTGTTAAGCCTGGTAGTAGCAGTGGTGTTAAGCCTGGTAGTAGCAGTGGTGTTAAGCCTGGTAGTAGCAGTGGTGTTAAGCCTGGTAGTAGCAGTGGTGTATAAGCCTGGTAGTAGAGTGGTGTTAAGCCTGGTAGTAGCAGTGGTGTTAAGCCTGGTAGTAGCAGTGGTGATAAGCCTGGTAGTAGCAGTGGTGTTAAGCCTGGTAGTAGCAGTGGTGTTAAGCCTGGTAGTAGCAGTGGTGTTAAGCCTGGTAGTAGCAGTGGTGTTAAGCCTGGTAGTAGTAGCGGTGTTAAGCCTGGTAGTAGCAGTGGTGTTAAGCCTGGTAGTAGTAGTGGTGTTAAGCCTGGTAGTAGCAGTGGTGTTAAGCCTGGTAGTAGTAGTGGTGTTAAGCCTGGTAGTAGCAGTGGTGTTAAGCCTGGTAGTAGCAATGGTGTTAAGCCTGGTAGTAGCAGTGGTGTTAAGCCTGGTAGTAGTAGCGGTGTTAAGCCTGGTAGTAGCAGTGGTGTTAAGCCTGGTAGTAGTAGTGGTGTTAACAATATTATGTATGGCAGTAGAGATGGGAATGGCCCACCTCGCTCCGCCCATCCCCGTCACCTCCTCCCATCCCCGTCACCTCCGCCCATCCCCGTCACCTCCTCCCATCCCCGTCACCTCCTCCCATCCCCGTCACCTACTCCCATCCCCGTCACCTCCTCCCATCCCCGTCACCTCCTCCCATCCCCGTCGGCACGAGTGGTGAGGGAGACACAATAAAGTCTGGCATTATGCAGCCTGGAGGAGAGGAAGACATATATTAGTGAGTTTATGAGCAATATTGGCGCCTTTACAGCCAATCCTAAGTCAGGTCTATGTTCATTATCAGCACTATTTTACAGTCAATAAGGTACTCAGCTCAGACTTAACCCTCTCCTGCTCTTTACGCAGTCTACAAGTGGAGGTTAGGTTAGGCTAGGTTAGGTTAGGTTAAGTTATATTAGGCTAGGTTAGGTTAGGTAAGGTTCGTCAGGAAACAGGACAAGTTTCCTGACGCAGGTATTAGTCATAAGAAGACCGTTGGAGCTTTTGGTCATCTGACCGAGGCCTTCAGCTGGCTTACCGGTCCACCCCTTTAAACATTATGGTCAATTATAACCATTTTATATCTGGATCTTCTACAAGTAGATTCGCCAGGTAAACTCCAGGTAATCTCCCGGCCCGAGTCTGTTCCAGATGGTGAACCGGCCTTGGCTCCCTGTCCTGCCACTGTCCGAGACCTGTGATTCCCATGGGAGGAGGTACAAGTACCCCTCATCGTCTGGGGCCAACTGTTCCCAGGCCTAGCCACGTTCCCCGCCCTCACGGGGCTCGTAGGGAGAAGCTAGGCCCCTTGTCTGCCATTTTCCACGCCCCAGGGGACCGTGGGAATGGCAGTCTTGGGAGCCGCAGATGGTAGCAAGCTCCGGCACCTACCCCGCCCTAGTAGGGCTGGGCATTGTCGCCTCTGAGTCTACAAGTGGGGGGTGTAGATTCGCCGGAACTCTCCCGGCCCGGTCTTGTCCAGATGGCGACCCGGCCCCGGCTCCCTGTCGTGGGAGTATCTGAGACCTATGTCTCTCATGGGAGGAGGTACAAGTACCCCCTCATCGTTCGGACTAACTGTTCCCAGGCCTAGCCACATTCCCCGCCTTCACGGGGCTCGTAGGGAGACGCTAGGCCTCTTTGGTCTGCCATCTTCCCCGCCCCAGGGAGGCTGATGGGAAGGACATCTTGTGAGTTGCAGATGTTAGCAAGCTCCAACTTTAGTACCTACTCTGCCCTAAAAGGGCTGGGCACGGTATCTCCTACAAGTAGATTATTATTATTTTATATAGAAGCTGATTAGCGTAGAAATAATTTGCTTAAACTTTTATACAAATTGTTTAACTATTCTCATTTAAAATTAAGTCTTTTCTAAAATTTTCTATTCTACTTTTAAAGGTATATTTTTTTCATTTATGTAATGTAGAAATTAATAAATTTGTACCAAAATAACCTTAGAAAACGTACCTACCTTTATTATAATAAACGCAATTAAATTTAGTCTAATCCAACTAAATATATTTTAGATAAGTTTACAATAATTTAATAATAAACAAACAATGAAATATATTTTTTTTTCGTTAGGTTCAGAATGATTTTTGCGAAATTACTGCATACACAAATTTTCACTTGCCTTATTCGGCAAAAAGAGCGTTGCTATTTAAGCCTAAATCGCAAGTTTTTCCTATTCGGCACGATATATATGTATATATATACACAGACAGATAGATGGATAGATATTTAACGTGTAAGTGAAATATGGCTGGTTGTGTCCGTAGACTTTCTACACTCTAACCCGCGCCAGCCTTCTATTATTATCACTCTTATTAAAGCGGAAGCGCTAAACTCATGAGGGTTATACCGCACCTATGGGGTACGAAAGAGGTGGTGGAGCATTAGAGTTTGATCCAAGAAAGGTAGGGTTGCCCCAGTACCCTGGATCAAGTGGTGATGGTGTGGTCAATGACCAGACCTAACATACTGCAAACATTGACATTATTATCTCTATACAACATTCAAAACTGTTTATTGTAGCGCCCTTATAAACACCCGCTCAACAACATTTGTTTAGGTAAAAAGGACACAGATGCAACTAATGTGTCAGTTTATTGTGGCGACGTTTCGCTCTCCAGGAGCTTTGTCAAGCCCTTACAGTTTAACGAAGCTCCTGGAGAGCGAAACGTTGCTTCAATAATGTCACCTTAGTTGCATTTGTGTCCTTTTACCCAACATTTTGTCAGTAATTCCACCATTATTATTATTACCATTTGTTTACATTAATATTCTGAACTGATTGCAAGAAAAAAATATGCTGAATCAATCCAATATTTATTATAATGATGGAGAATGGGAGACAGTCAGGTTAAATTCGAGGGAAAGGAAGGCTAGCCCCAGTTACCTCGAATCAAGATCTTTTCACCAGCATTAAGGGTTTGTCGCTACGAATATCGACTTATGCTGTATTCTGTATTTGACCTGTTGATGTATTTGTAATGTGTTGTTTACAGAACGATATAACAATTATAAAACTAAAGGCCTTAATCCTTGTGTAAGTACAGTAATCCTTCTATAACTATTGTGTTCATTGTATAACTATTGTATTCATTCTATAAATACTACAATAACTGTATAAGTGCCACAATAAATTTATAGATGCCGTAATACTTTTTATGAGTAGCGTGAAATATATTTTTGATATCAAATACATTTATTGGTTTGGTTTGACGTGAGGAGAGAATCTGTGGATATATTATTGTGCTTTAGGGACTGGTGCGTTGTGATGAAAATCCAGCAGGAAATGTTATTATTTTATTGTATTCTCCCTCCTCCATCCCCTTTACTCTCTGTCTCCCATTTACTCCCTTTCCTTAACTCTCCCTTCTCCCTACCTCCCTTGTATTCTCTTATCTTTTTCTCTACTCTTTAGGTTCACCCACTCGAATTTTTTCAGTTAAAATCGTTTTACTGTCATTTTTGTCTTCCCTCCTTTGTCTTCTCATTCCTCTCCATTCATCTCCTTGAGAAGTAAGATGATGGAGTCAGTATCAAATAATTCAGCGATAATTATTTGCTATAGAGATGATGCGAGATGATACATTCTCCTGACTATAGAGACACATACACGCTACCTATAGTTCCCTATCACACCCGTCTATTATACCTCACCTATCTCATCTCTCGCTCACACATGCACACTACCTACCACACTTGTCTCTTGTACATCAATCCTTACCTCATCTCGTTACCATCCGCCTCTCTCTGCCTACCATCGTACACCACGTTATACCACTCTCGTTACCATCGTACACCACGTTATACCACTCTCAAGTGATACACCACTTGATATACGCGGTGGAGTATCTGTGGAAACTTGTTTATGCCAGCACACACACACATACACAATATTCTACACGAGCATATTCACTGTTGTTCATTCACACCGTCCTTATTATTCATTCCCAGCGTCCTTATTACGAACACTGCTCTTCACGTCCCTGGGACATTCTTGTAGAAGCAATAACACAACCTGATAAAGTTCCCTGCACAACTTCCTGTGATTATTTTACTGTGTAACGAAGTGCGGTGTACCCAGAGACCTTCAGGTTGTGGGGAGGATTAGCGAGGGAGAGAGAGGGAAGAGTCGCTGTCCAGGGCGCTGCCCCTGAGAGAGGAACTCGACACCTCTGGCGAGCGACCTGACTGGACACCCATACAACGAGCAGTATCAGCCAGACCCAACTCTACCACGAGAGCCACCCCTCCACACCACTCTTGTCACCTACTGCTATAGGTGCTAGAATTCTCTTGCCCATAACCCGTATGGATACGTCTTGTAGGTTGAGCCGTGCTGGGACTACAGAAGGAAGTATTATCAAGAGGGACAGTGGATGTGAAAAATGGCAACGATCGCAGTTATAAAGTTAGCAGGACGCCGGAGGTCCTCTCGCTAGACAGTGTTAGTAAGTATTAATCGATCGTGTACATCGCCACAGAGAGGCGTTAGAAGTGTTCCACCGCTGACATTCAAAGGAACCATGGTATTATACCAAGTAATATGACCAATTTAGATCCTAGAACTAGGTCAGATGTGACGCTGAATGACAACGAGCATTAAAGCTATGGCATATACACGCTAGACATTGTGTATGTTTTAATAGATCGTTCACACCACCAGATCTCTCTGAGATTCAGAAGAACATAGCGAACATACGGTATAACTTACGGGAGATATAAATGCCTCAGGTACGCAACGAGGCTGAATAAGACAAAATACACTTAAGCTATGGTATATTTTCACTTTGCACCCACTTAGCTGTGTTTGCAATGATAGAGCCACATCTCCTGTCCCCTCCTCTTAACTTTTACCAGCCGGCTTTACTGATATCTGGCCTCCAAGGCATAATCATACCTAATATCTTTAGGATGTGAATTACACCAGAAAACACAGTCTGGAACACACTGGAAGTTACACATTCCCACGAGAAAGTTCTTTGCTTTCACCCTGACCAGGGACCTTACCATGAACACCGTTGATGTCACCTTCACTACCGTCCTTACCATGAACACCGTTGATGTCACCTTCACTACCGTCCTTACCATGAACACCGTTAATGTCACCCTCACTACTGACCTTACCAACACACCACCACTGTCACCCTCACTACTGACCTTACCAACAATGACCCATGAATTAATAAGTAACTACAGACCAGCATGCTTCATTAACGCTGATTGCATCTTCCTTATTATTCACATGGGTTGAGTTTCCCTTCATAATTCCTCCAGCTTCCCTTGAGAGGTGTGAAATAACCCATTAGAGCTTGATGGTGTTGAGATATAGTTCCTGGAGCTGCCTATAACTTTCCTCGATCGCCAGACTTATCACACTTCGAGATGCCTTTTCACCCAACCGATTTCAGAAAAATGAATAGTAAGCAACCCAAACTGTATATAAGATAAGGAGGATATAATAGATAAAATAAGGAAAAGTAAGACTGAACTAATTTCCAACTAAATATTCCCCAGGTTCCATATACGGCGGTATAAATGTAGAAGAATTTCCTAGAGTTCTTCACCCGAGACATTGGTGTTGTCCGCTGGAGGCTGCGTCCCGACGCAGATATCCAAGTCAGTGTCCCAGCATCCACCTTAACTTAGCTTCATTAACACATAACAAACTATTCTACTTACAACCGTCTCGGTTAATTTGAAGCCTCTTTAGTTCTTCCTGCTTAAGTAACTATTTCATTATTTTTGTTTCTTATTGTTTTCCTATTATTATAATTTATTATTATTATTATTATTTTACTCTTATTATTATTATTATTATATGATATATAATTTTGTCATACCACTCATTCTCACCAAAATCAATATACCCCATATATTCTCCTCCCCTCTACCATCTACCCTTTCATCATCTTCCTCGTCAAATTTCCTTCTTTTCCAATATCCTCTTAATTTTGCCCTTTCCTCCTATTTACTCTCTTCTCTTTTCTGTCCCCTATTTACCATCGTTATAATTTTCCTCCTCTCCCTTACCCCTCCTTAACTTCATTTCTCCCTACTATCATCATCGCTCTCTTCCCTCGCCTTTCCATCCAATACTTTCGTAATTTTATACTCCTCTTTTTCCTCTTCCTTCTTCCTTTTCGTACTTCCCCCCATCATCACATTCTTCACTATCTCAGGATCATGGTGGATTAATCCTTAATCCCTCGAACAGCATCGCAATCCATCCTATTATTGGATTATTTTTGTGAATTCACATTTTCCCAATGCATTTTTTTTTTATTTTAAATAAATCTTTTATGGCAAACTTTCGCTGTTTACTTTCCTAATTTCGATATGGGAATAAAAATATTTTTTCACATTTTTTTTTAGTTTTCATTAGCGTTTTTTTTTTTTATACTTCTCCTCACTATTGCTTAAGACTTAGTCACTCTCCCTCTCCCTCTCCTCTCTCTCTCTCTCTCTCTCTCTCTCTCTCTCTCTCTCTCTCTCTCTCTCTCTCTCTCTATCTATCTATCTATCTATCTATCTATCTATCTCTCTCTCACACACACACAAACAGTCTGGACCGTCCGGAAAGTCAGTTTTAACACGTAACTTACAGAGTAGTTTAAACTTCTAACCTTGTACTGGCACATGCAGATAACACCAACTCCATAGCTCTCACTGAAACATTTACACAAGCACAAAAAAACCTGCTAGACAGTTTTAAGTGGCCCGTGGATAAGTAATAGTGCCATCGGTTGACGACCGCAAGCACCATCCTGGGGTGAGTGGACACGCTGGATATTTGTCCTTATTTCTTTTTGTCCTGTTCAATAGATATCAGGATATTAACCAACTGCTGCGGATAGTTTCCTTGAAAAGAGGGCCAAATGGCCCCAGTGAAAATAGGATAGTAATTGGGTTTCTTGAATTATCCTGGGTTACTAACCCACTGAATTATCCTGGGTTACGATCCCACTGAATTATCCTGGGTTACTAACCCACTGAATTATCCTGGGTTACTAACCCATTGAATTATCCTGGGTTACTAACCTACTGAATTATCCTGGGTTACTAACCTACTGAATTATCCTGGGTTACGATCCCACTTAATTATCCTGGGTTACTAACCCACTGAATTATCCTGGGTTACTAACCCATTGAATTATCCTGGGTTACTAACCTACTGAATTATCCTGGGTTACTAACCTACTGAATTATCCTGGGTTACGATCCACTTAATTATCCTGGGTTACTAACCCACTGAATTAATATTTCAACGTTTTCATCCCAATATTATATAAATAAGCGATGTGGTTACCAGAGAGGTACTAAATATGACACATGACTGAAGATGGATGTGTTAACACAAAATAAGCAAAATTTCTCAGACTTCACTCCGAATATAATGTCCAATAATGGTCCTCAGATTCCATAAAAGACGATGTTAAACAACTGAAGTTGCAGAGAAACACAAGAAAACTCGTTTTTTTCCGTTAAGAAACACTATTGGAAGACAGATTAGAAGCACTTAATATGTTTCACCTACGAAAAAGACACTTAAAGATCTTATTTAAACCTTTAAAATACTAAAAAATAAATTCACATTCAAACATGAAGTTATTTTTTTTTATTTTTGTTTTTTTATTGAAGAGTTATTGTAGGTTGGAAGTGTTATAACAACAATGCATGATGCTCCAAAGTAAGGTTTTTTTTCGCAGTTACAGAATACCGAAACACTTTCCTCTGTTGCAAACGTTGAATCTCGAAAATTTAACAACCAGTCGGACTAACATTGTTCCAAAAACTAGCAGTTCAGTGAGGTACAGTACAGAGGTTGATACAGCACACTGAAGTGGTTGTCTAGATACATTGTAGGGCTGGCGAGATATACTGCTATGGCTGGCGAGATATACTGCTGTGGCTGGCGAGATATACTGCTGTGGCTGGCGAGATATACTGCTATGGCTGGCGAGATATACTGCTATGGCTGGCGAGATATACTGCTATGGCTGGCGAGATATACTGCTGTGGCTGGCTGTGATCACTGGAACTCTAATACTAGGATAGGCATTCGTGACTTGATAAATCTTGCTACATAGGCGACACACTGTTACTCAGGGATATAGCGACATTTGTACCTTTGCTAGCTTGATATTCATTGCGACCGGCTGACCATGGATTACTGAATGTTGGCGGTAGCATAGGATAAGTTATGGGAAAACGCTAAACTCCAAAAGTTCGTCACCTATTTTCCCTCATTGCCACGATAGCCTAAAGAGAAAGGTGGCCAGGACTCTTAATTAGTCCCTATCAACAGATAGCCTTGATGAAGGGCATAAGACATTTTGCTATTTGGTTTTCCCATGTACTTTGTCTTTTTCCCTTGTGTTTTCTGTCTCTGTTTCGCTTTCTGTGTCTTGCTAATACTAATGCAGGTATAAATGTACATGTCTTCTGTTAATACTTAGACCTGCATGTGACCTTCCTGTTAGATAAGCTTTTTTTTTTATTTGGCAGAAATATTTTGTTTTTATTTTTATGCTCGATTATAAAGTTCTTATGTTTTACGCATTACAAGTATACACCCGTATGTTTGTTACAGTATGCAGTTATTCAACGTACAACATTACGGAAATGCCATGAGCTTAACTTCTGTTTAAAGTATATATCTGGGTATGTATTTTCGAACATGACCATTATAATTACATCTGCATTTACTGATCACAAGAGGACAGCGCGTCCCTTGAAAACTGCATTGTAGGATTGTCGGAATGATTTATTTCCCGTTTAGTCTGCTGAACTTAACCTTAATGTCTGCTGCGGAGCAAGTAAGGAAGTAGGAAGAGATTCGACTGCTTTTCCGGCAATTACCAGGTGGGTGACCAAGCGTACACGCCTGACTGATAATCAATACAATGTCGAAACTCCAAACACGAACATACTCCTTACTTTTCTCCGCTTTCCATCACCTCTTGTTCCTAGAATGTCGCGATACTGTAGCTTCTTGTTACATATACCTACCTTCTTGCCGTGCGCATCCTAACACCTACACACACTCTCATTTCATCCCACGTACATTCCTACTCCTTCACACAATATCCTTACATCCCACGTATTTCATTTACACCTACACAGGTTTGTAAAGACAAAGAGTTCCTCTCATTTTCGCCTCTTCCTTCCCACACCATAATTACTGACCATTGAAGCTGAAATAAAACACTGGAGGGATCATCACTCCGGGTGAAAACATCGGAACTTACACTGACAATCCTCACTTGTCCTCAGAGGAATGTGAACGGAAGCGTTACTAATGCATACATCTTATCTGCGAGAGTTCCATTAGGAAGAGTGATAGCGTTCGATCCAACCCGAGGAATCCCTGGACATTATCAGTTACAGAAGCCGAGTCCCCCTGTCCGCGAGTCTCCCCTGGGAAGATTTTATTATTATTATCATCATGGGGGAAGAGGTTAGCCCATAGGGACCACATAACTCCTGGAGAAAATGAAAGACATTCAGCCTGGATTCAAGGAACTGGATCTAGCTATTCATAAAGTGATCATATAACAGCATCTCTCTCTTTGTCTAACACAGTTTTATTCCTTCTGTAAGGCTCTGAAAACATATTTTTTTCCCATATTGTTAGCACTTCTCTGAGTAACCCATCCTCCATTTTGTTGACATCTCGGGAGAAAACCGAAGCTCTAAGATGGCAGCACACACACACACACACTCACACACACACACACACACACACTCACACACACACACACACACACACACACACACACACACACCATTGATCTTCACTACCAAACCCTCGCTTCACTATCCGCAGAAATTCACCACATGTTATTAAATTGATGTCACTGCTGAGATCCATACCTTAATGAGCGCTTGCTCTGATAGCGGTAACTGCTTCACAATTATAGTAGACAGGAAGCCATCTCGATAAATCAATGTTCACGCAGTATCATTATATTTGGCCGCAGTCACTTGCGTTGCGTCCTAATTATCAGAAACTTGTCGATTTCCGTAACTCTCTCCTCGTGGCTGTTCTTGCAACTCTAAACGAAGAGGAAGAAGAAGAAGGACTACAACAACTACAACAACAACAGGAGTAAGGAAACATGTCTAAATTTCAATCCTCGCAAAGGACAAACCCGGGTTCTTCGCTTGTGAGCCAAAGGCTTCTAATGTACACCGACAATGGCAAAAATACACATGTGCAGTCAAATTTAATCCAAGAAAAAGGATAATAGTTGCAATCGGTAGATAAAGAGACCTTCACCTGCATTAAGGCCGATGAAGGGTGTCGAAGCTGCGTCTTCCAGAACTACTGTACCTAAGCCCTACAAACAGAGTCAGCAAAAGAACCTACTTTCTAAGTTGTGCAGGTGATCACACTATGATGATTATTATTATTATGTATTCCTAAACAAAGCCATAAATCCGTATGGTTAATACAGCTGTAGGTAATCAGAATAACACACACACAACTCCAAGCATTGCACTCTGGCCAAGCGTTGGTTTGACACCTTAGTCGTAAATAAGTGTAACAAACTGCTAGGTAGCGTCGTAGAGGCGAATACCTTGAGTACCAGAGAAAACAGCTTAAACAAATAAATGAGTGGGAATAATAGAGTGAGTATTTCCTAGCATGGCCGGTAGGCCTACTGTAGTGATCATCTGTTATGGTCTAACACATTTCCATCCTAGGTACTGCAGCTGACGGTCGTAACCCCAAAACTCAACAATTCGAAGAGGAATCTATAAACGACGTTTCTGTCCGTCCAAGACCATTATAAAGTCGCGGCTAAATAGTCCAGGATGGCCCACACCATTGTTCAAAAACTTCCCTTCCAAATTGTGGATCAATTGTGAATTGTTCCATCCTCCAGAGCCCTGTAACTTTGAATCCCCCACAGAATGATTACAAATAGTAAATGATCCACCCACCCCCATACAGGTATGATGAAGACCTATTGGCTGAGTAACTGCGAGGGTCGGACTTCCATCAAGGGTCAGGTGACCATACCGAAGACCATCACCGCCAGGGACTCTCCAGAGCCACGTAGGGGATCCAACGTGTCCAGGGGCAACTACTCACCCATTACCTTCGAGGACGTGGCTCGCAGGTCACTCACCAACACCCCAACGCCCTCCTTCACCGCCCCCAACACACAACTACCGCCTGAAGTGTCGAAGGCCCCAGAGAAACCCAGAGGCAAGCATGCGTTTAACTGGTCCTATTAGTAGTAGTAATTGTAATAGCAGTAGTAGCAAACTAGTAGTAACAGTAGCAGTAGTAATAGTAGCAGCAGTAGTAACAGTAGTAGTAGTAACAGTAGTAGTAGTAACAGTAGCAGAAGTAGTAATAGTAGCAGCAACAGCATTTGCAGTTATAGCAATAGTAGTAGTTGTAGTACCAGAATTAGTTATAGTAATATAACTATTGTAAGAATAGTACTGTACTAGTTGTAGTATAACAATGACATTAGTTGAAGTAGTATAGTGAATGTACCGTCGTAGTTAGCGCAGTAGGTGTAGAAATGGGGGAAAAAAAGGTTGTAATAATGTCAAAAGTTGTAGTAATGATAACAGTTGTATTATTGTGGTAAATGTATAAATGGTAGTAGCGACAGTGTTGTATTAATAGTACTTGTATTTGTGTAGTAACAGCCGTATTTTAAGGTGTTTTAAATAGCCGTATTATCAGGTGTTTTAAATAGCCGTATTTTAAGGTGTTTTAAATAACCGTATTTTAAGGTGTTTTAAATAGCCATATTTTAAGGTAATTTAAATAGCCGTATTTTAAGGTGTTTTAGGTGTGGTAGTAGTTTGCAGGAGTGATAGCGAATGGCTAAGTATAAGAGAGGAAGTAGTATATAAATAAAATGATAACCATTATCAGAAAGATAAGTCAATACAAATTAAGACACTGAGAACAATATAAATCATAGAAGTGGTGGTTGGGAAAGACTGCAAGACTGAAGAACCATGTGTGTAGGTAATGTACTGTCAGACATCTGAACTTTTTGCCAGGAAGAGACCCACAATAGTCGACTAACACCCAGATACATATATGCTGCTAGGTTAGGAAGTAGGAGAGTCCCCACAACAGTCGATTAACACCCAGATACATATATGCTGCTAGGTGGGGCAGTAGAAGAGTCCCCACAACAGTTACCTAACACCCAAATACATATATGCTGCTAGGTGGGGCAGTAGGAGAGTCCCCACAATAGTCGACTAACACCCAGATACATATATGCTGCTAGGTGGGGGCAGTAGGAGAGTCCACACAACAGTCGACTAACACCCAGATACATATATTTGCTGCTAGGTGGGGCAGTAGGAGAGTCCCCACAACAGTCGACTAACACCCAGATACATATATACTGCTAGGTGGGGCAGTAGGAGAGTCCCCACGACAGTCGACTAACACCCAGATACATATATGCTGCTAGGTGGGGGCAGTAGGAGAGTCCTCACAACAGTCGACTAACACCCAGATACATATATGCTGCTAGATGGGGGCAGTAGGAGAGTCCCCACAACAATCGACTAACACCCAGAGACATATATGCTGCTAGGTGGGGCAGTAGGAGAGTCCCCACAACAGTCGACTAACACCCAGATACATATATGCTGCTAGGTGGGGCAGTAGATGTAAGAAAACTCTTTCATACGCCTTGCCCTGCCTGGAGCTCGAATTAGGGACCTATCGATTGTATTAAAGAATTTACACAACAGAGATCAAAGTTGTGTGTATCTGAAAGAGAGGCGGCATGTACGTTTTCTATAACACTACATTCTTCCTTAAATGTCCATTTTAACATTCAAATGTATCACAAAATATCATATTTAGATAGCAACCAGGCGACAGCCACGTTAATGCCTGGAACTTATGCCACACCGATTATAACACAGTCACTGCATATTTATACAAACTGGTGTTGACACTAATACTTTAAATTTTAATTTGCTTATTTTAATATACAAATCTGTGCAGTAACTGGGAAGTAACTCTTCTGATAGTCTTAAATGCTTCTGCATTAAAATCTTTAAGCGTTGAGATATCACAGAGGTTTGCAATTATTTTTCGTTGTGTAAGTGCGAGTTTGCAATTTTTATTGAAATTGGGGACATTGAAATGTAGGGTTTCATGCGACTATCTGTGAATGCCACATCCGATCGTCTTCAAACCGTCAGGCTTCAGACTAAAATGGTGTACGTTTGGATATTGGTCTCTGGATGATAACTACAGAAGGCCTCTTCTGACTGTCTTTAAACTTTAAACTTTCAAAGCAGACGAGTGTACTGTATCTGAAGGGAACGTTCGCGCTGACTTTGGGCTGTCTAGGTCTACCTACCTACCAGGAGTCTACCTGGAGGGGATTCCGGGGGTCAACGCCCCCGCGGCCCGGTGGATCAGGCTGTTAAGCCCGGCTGATCCAGATTTTATAGAAGAAATTGTTATATTGTCTTTTCTAAGTCGATATTTAGCTGCAACATAAATCTGCCGTACTCTCTAGTTTCCTTTTGCCAGCACTGAGGTAGAGGAGGCTGGTCTTGTGGGATTATGAGGATATCCTTCCAGAAATACGCAGCAGATGAATTACATATTGGTGTTGTCATCATTTTAAGAACGTGTGGCGGTTTAGGCCTGAATTATTAGCAGAGTTAGGCCTAAATTATTCTCAGGTAGCAAATTTAATTAGAAGTCATAAACTGTTTTGCTGAGGCTTACTAAGTTGCTTGTCAGTTGAATGCAATCTCTCTCTCTCTCTCTCTCTCTCTCTCTCTCTCTCTCTCTCTCTCTCTCTCACGCTCATCCTAATATAAACCATAAATTATTGTTCATAATCGTTCTTTCTGCACTTGCCATAAATAATACCGAATAAAATTATAGTAAAATTTTTTACTTGCAACCACTCATTTTCAGCCAAATATTTGTCCTGCCTCAGTAAACAATGTTTTTGAAACAAATGCTCCATGTCAACATTATTCCGCCATTCTGGTGAAAAAAACAACCAAAACTTCAACTCAAAATGGCCGAGCATACACACTCAAACGTACGTGCAAAAACACACACACATCGGGGCCAGGAGCTACGACTCCATAATTACGTGAATACACACACACACAAACACACAGAAGGTAACTTAAATCATGTAACTATCTATAACATTCAGAAACTTGGGTCAAGACCTCAAAGCCTCTTGGGAAAAAAAATGAAACTAGAGAAAGTCTGAAGGAGTGTATCCAGACTGGCGCCTGAAATCATGGAAAGACCTATGAAGAAAAATGTGTTTGTCTCTAGAGTAATGAAAATACTGAAGAGATACGATGCAAGGCCGGTCATGGTCTAGGCCGCGGGGGCGTTGCCCCCCGGAACACCCTCCAGGTATAGACAGGGTAGACAAGTACAGGCTTTTCACCAGTCATGAGTTTATAAACAAAGCTGACATTGTTAGTAATTACACACCTAAATAAGCCACCAGAATATCCGAAATCATGACTCAAAATCGTAATAACACGGGCGAGGCTTACGCGCTGGCCTGGAGTTCACAACTCACCAGTTCAGTCCCCGCCCGTGTTATGGGTTATCCGAAATCACTTCGACATAAGAGTAAAATTAACTCGCAGATGACCACGGGGAAGCGTGGATATGACAGCTATTTAATAACAGTCGTACAAAAGTTAGGCATAATCAAAAACTATAACTAACTTTCTTCCCTTCCCTCCTCCCCGTCCTACTGAAACTCTAAGAAATAATTACAAATAAGCAGTTACCTACGCACACACTTGTAAGTAAATTCAAACATCAAATGTCCCCTCATCTTTATGTATTAAAAACAATCTAATATAAAATTGCTTACGTGTACATGTATTCTTGGCGGCTCTTTACAAATAATACTTTTTAGAAGAAGTTTTAGATAAGGTTTTGGTCCCTTCTGGAATGATAAAGTAGTCGCGACCGTGACTTAATAATGATGCAGATCGAATTGAAACGCCGTCTAATGTTTACTCTTCAAAGTGTGTGTTATGCGTTAATTGTTCCAACCACGATATTATGACTGTATACTCCAATGATTAAAGAATTTGATCAGACGTCATAACTTATATATCTGCACGCACATTGTAAGAATATCCTGATGGAAACTGATGCTTTGCCTCTCCTTATATTGGCTTAGTTTGCTCTCTGTGTTGTCTTTGCAGAACCTGTCATCCTTATCGAAGAACCAGTAGAGTAAATGACACTCGACAGGTAAGGGGAAGAGAATATACATCCCCTGAATTTCTAATTACCCAGCTTGAACCTCACCCGCCACTGTCCATGTTTAAACATCGTGTAGTTTATTTTAGTAGATTTACTATAGTAAACCAGTGCGATGTTTAACTTCTTCAGACCTACACAGTAGTATACACGACTATCAAATTTGGCTTTCTTCGGTAGAGAGATTCCTACACTCCCTACCCCTACCCCGCTTTAGCACCACCACCACCAGTGATGGTTCCTGCACTCCCTACCCCCCATACCACCACCACCAGTGATGGTCCCTAAACCCCCACTTTTCCGCCTTCACCCTAACCACCAGTGATTGTTCCTACACTCACAGCCTCTTCTTTCCCAGCACCAGTGATGGTTCCTACACTCACATCACTCACAGCACCAGTAGCTGTCTGCCAGTAGCTCATTCGCACTTTCCTGCCAATACCAAGTCACTACCTGCTACTCATACGCACCAAACAAGGAAGTTACTTTTGGTTCTGGACAAAACTATAGAACTAGATAAGGTATCATTTGGGGTTAAAAAAGAATGTGCGCAAGAACTAACTTACTATGAAATCTTAAGGAATTTCATTAAAAGAAGTTAAATTAGGGGACAGATGAAAAATAGGAAACATTTTGGCAATTAAAAAAAGTGACATGGATGAACATTGCCACTTTAGGTCTTATTCACTGACAAATGTTCATGTAAAAATAAGTCTGGAATATAGTAGATAAAATTGAATAAAACATATGCAGAGTAGGAATCTGCAATGAAACTCTTAGATTTCTGTACAAAAATCTATTAAACTACTAGAATTAGCCCCAGTAAGTACTCTAGAAAGAAACGAGGGGGGGGGGGACAGATGAACACCGTGATTCATCATGAACACAGTGATTCATTAGGAACACAGTGATTCATTATGAACACAGTGATTCATTATGAACACGGTGATTCATCATGAACACAGTGATTCATTATGAACACGGTGATTCATTATGAACACGGTGATTCATTTGCATTTATTCAGCCTTAAATAAGATTAATATTGAGTTTCACATGAAAGATTAAGCTATAACCTGAAAAAAAAAAAAAAGGAGGAATGGATGTTGTTACAGGGGATTTTTCTATTTAAAATGTGACTTAATGTTGATGATTGCTACGACTATGTTAATGGAAGAAAGTTACAACATTGCACGTGGCAAGGAGGAAATCAAATACTGAAAAAGGAAGAGAGAGAGAGATAGAGAGATAGACAAACAGACAGACACACACACAGAGACAGACAGACAGAGACAGCCAGACAGCCAGACAGACAGAGACAGACAGACAGAGAAAAAAGATCAGTGTTTAAACATTACAATAATACAATCGCAAGGAATTCTAATATGCTACACTGCCAAATTTCAGTATATCATTTAGAGATAATAGACGAAGGAATGCTAACACGGCTAAAAAAAAAGATGTGATAATGTAGCCTTATATAAGATCATAAAATTATATAATATAAATTGGATACAAGAGAAGGTAGTAAGAACCATTGAACACTTGAAACAGTATATGATAAACAAAACACGGGGCTCCACGAGCATAATTCTACTCATGTACCTACTGATAGGTAATGACAAATAGGAAATCTCTCTCATACACACATAAAACACACGTACACACATATACAGTAGGCCTAGTGTCCAATCGACATCTGCCTAGGACAGAATGGTAACTAACATACATACATACACACGCACACACACAGAAAGTCTTCGCTCGATATAAATCTCAGGGAAGCTGGCAATCATCCTGACTGATGCCATATTTCATCGTCAGTGGACAATTTCCTTCCTGCACTGCAAGCTGACCTTCCCTCACTGACCGAAGCCTCGGTCTCAAGGTCACGCCGACCTTCCCTCACTGACCGAAGCCTCGGTCTCAAGGTCACGCCGACCTTCCCTCACTGACCGAAGCCTCGGTCTCAAGCTCGGTCTCAGGTCACGCCGACCTTCCCTCACTGACCGAAGCCTCGGTCTCAAGGTCAGCCGCTTGGGCTATTTATAAGCATAATTTTTAAAACTTGAGTCCCAGGCCCCTTCACAGGACTAATGCCCTTCATAATGTGTAGTATGATATTGATATTGTCTGGTATTATTATTATCATCATCATCATTATCATATTCGCATAAAGCTCTAAACCCGTGAGATCTTCAGGTTTGAGACCAGGCCTCGTGATGGATCAGGGTCTGATCAACCAGGCTGTTACTGCTGGCCGCACGCAAACTGACGTACGAACCACAGCCCGGCTGGTCAGGTACTGACTTTAGGTGCCCGTCCAGTGAATTCTTGAAGACAGCCGTCGGTCTATTGGTAATCCCCCTTATGTATGCTGGGAGGCAGTTGAACGGTCTTGGGCCCTTGACATTTATTGTGTTATTATTATTATTATTATAATCAAAAGAAGCGCTAAACCACAAGGGTTATACAGCGCGCATTTATTGTGTTGTTTCTCAGTGTACTCGTGGCGCCCCTGCTTCTCATTGGGGAATGTTGCATCTCCTGCCGAGTCTTTTGCTTTCATAGGGAGTGATTTTCTTGTGTAGGTTTGGTACTAATCCCCCTAGGATGTTCCAAGTGTATATTATCACGTATGTTTCTCGCCTGCATTCCAGGGAATACAAATCAAGGGACGTCAACTGTTCCCAGTAATTTAGGTGCTTTATCGTACTTATGTGTGCCGTGAAAATTCTTTGTACACTCTCCAGGTCAGCAATTTCGCCTTCCTTGAAGGCGAAATTGCAGTATTTCAGCCTAGAGAGAACAAGCGATTTGAAGAGAATCATCATGGGCTTAGCGTCTCTAGTTTTGAAGGTTCTCATTATCCATCCTATCATTTTTCTAGCAGATGCAGTAGATACAGTGTTGTGGTCTTTGAAGGTGAGATTCTCTGACATTATCACTCCCAGGTCCTTCACATTACTTTTTCACTCTATTGTATGGTTAGAATTTGTTGTATACCCTGACACAGAAAGCAATAACACTAAAAATAATAACATAATTCCTTGCCCTATACTCACCTGTTCCTGGCCAACTTAAATCATGTGACCTGCCTCTGCTAGAGCGCCTCAGTGAAGGTCTTAAAATATAACAATAGTTGTTTTATCTTCATCTTTTATTTCCTTGAGCCACTTACACGGCGAGTGTCTGGGTTCGGTTCCGAGCGAGGGTGGAAACATTGGGCGTGTTTCTTCACACCGGTCGTCTATGTTCACCCATCAGTAAAAATGGGTACCTGGGTGTTAGTCGACTGGTGTGGGTCGCATCCTGGGAGAAAGCTGACCTAATTTGCGGGAAATGCTCTGCATAACAAGCGGCTTTCTATATAGTAGTATGTCACTTATGTCAGCTAGGACTGTATACCTTGTACATGTACTTGTAGTAAGTAAAGATATTACTAGTGCTTTAAATACTTAATGTAACACTAGCGCCTCTCCAACAGGTCGGACATATTCCAACGTGGGATTCTCAACCTCAACGCTACCAGTCATCGAGAGCAGACCCAGGACCTCCCTGACAGAGGGTGCCTCGGTGAACCACCCTCTCCTTGTCCCACAGGAGATGAGAGAAAGAATCCGCAGCACCGCGCATGAGAAACCCACCAACCACCACCCCAACACCCTCTCAACCGCAGCCCACAACAACACAACCCAGAAGAAGTGCACTCCTCTACCCGACGTTCTCATCGACAACCACTACACCCACAACGACACCAAGGGCAAGGACTTTTCCGAGAAAGTGCCTACGACGATTCCTTTCCAGAAGGTGGTGACTGTTGTCTCACCAGTGGAGATGGTGGATCGAGGGACCTCACCAGTGGTAACCCACAGTTGTTCCGGCTTCACCAGCAAGAACCGCATCCAGAGCCACACCTGTGCACTCCTTTAACACCTGTAACATATGTATGCTCCATTTATATGAGGTGTATTTCGTCCTAGAGCTCACTTAAACTTCTCTTAGATGCTTTGTCGTAGGTAGCGAACCGCCTATACAAACGTTTAAGTGCGTGTATGATATAGTGATATATCACACTCTTGGATGATATATTGTTCTCTGAATTATATTTTATCCTATGGCTTACCTCCAATTCATATATCGTCCAATTCCATACTCATAAATGATATATCGTCGTATGGTATACCTCTGAATGATAAATTCACCTATGGCATACCTCTGAATGATGTATCGTCGTATGGTATACCTCTGAATGATGTATCGTCGTATGGTATACCTCTGAATGATGTATCGTCGTATGGTATACCTCTGAATGATGTATCGTCGTATGGTATACCTCTGAATGATGTATCGTCGTATGGTATACCTCTGAATGATCTATCGTCGTATGGTATACCTCTGAATGATCTATCGTCGTATATGGTTACACATCTTACGTCTGGATCATACTCTCATATCATCATAAGGCAAATTTCTGATATATCGCCGTATGGCAGACGTCTGTATAATATATTGTTGTACACATATTTGTGCATGACATATCATTGTACAACACACCTGTGAAATACCGCTGTACAACTGTTGGTGATATACAGACACCAGTCATACATACGTTGTACAGCACACCCGTAGACAGTACTGTCTTATAGCACAAAAAGGGACACTTCTGAATGGCTCCTGTGACAGGAAGTTCTGTCTATGTATATATATATATATATATATATATTATATATATATATATATATATATATATATATATATATATATATATATATATATATATATATATATGAATCCAGATCACCAATAAGGAAGGCCAAGACTCGTAGGTAAAGCATTATTTAATAGGACTAGTTATGAAGGAAAACAGATGATCGATTGAAAAAACAGGTACATGAGACTGTTAAATGAAATCTTTCCCTCGATTAGAAATTAAGAGTAATTGTCGAATCCATTTACACTATGCAAAGTCTGTTCAAATATAAAGTAGCCGGCAAACAAGGAGAATAATTCACATACATCACATCTTTCGTTACATGACTCTTCTGCCTAAATAGGGAGAAACTTCATAAAGCCTTATTTAAAGCAAAATGTCGTCTAATGAAAAAGGCTCTCTCTGATTTGTGCATTTTACATCCCTAAAGATGTTATACCTGTTGAAATGCAATGGTCAAACTTATAAACTATGCAAATAAATCAAAGTTTGGTAGGGGGTTAGAAACTTAGTCTTTGGGTGCGAGACTTCGTTAGAAACTAATTCATCCAGTGAATTAGCCAGATATTAAGTAGGAATTCATGAAATTAAGTGGAAATGGATGCCACATTTCTCTTTTTAAATATGGTGGTTTGAGAATAAGGTAAAATATTAGCGCTCCGAAGCAAGGGTGGGCACACAGGAGTTGCCAGACATTATTATTATTATAATCAAATAGAAGCGCTAAACCACAGGGGTTATACAGCAGTTGCCAGACAATACGAGATGGGTAGGGATAACAAAACCGACAAACTCGATTAAATTTGCAACGCCATTAAGCTATAATTGGGCCGTTATGTTCAACTCCTATTAATATCTAATCGACAGCTTTATTATTTTACAGAAACTGGCCTATGTGCATTTAACGAACATAAATATGATGGTGAAGCAATGTAAAAAGAGAGCAAATGAGAGAGTGGGTGAGATGTTATCAACAAATTTAGTTGAAAATAAGAAAATGTTTTGGAGTGAGATTAATAAGTTAAGGAAGCCTAGGAAACAAATGTATTTGATAGTTAAAAATAGGAGAGGGGAGTTATTAAGTGGGGAGTTGGAGGTATCGGGAAGATGGAGGGAATATTTTGAGGAATTGTTAAATGTTGATGAAGTTTTGGAATTATTATTATTATAATCAAAAGAAGCGCTAAACCATTGCAGTTAGGGAAGCTGTGATCTCGTGTATAGGGCAAGGAGGAATAACATCTTGTAGGAGTGTGGAAGAGCCAGTTGTGGGGATATAGTTTTGGAGTGGTTGGTGCTATTATTTAATAAATGTATGGAAGAGGGTAAGGTATCTAGGGATTGGCAGAGAGCGTGCATAGTTCCTTTGTATAAAGGCAAAGGGGACAAAAGAGAGTGCAAAAATTATAGAGGAATAAGTCTGTTGAGTATACCTGGTAAAGTGTATGGTAGAGTTATTATTGAAAGAATTAAGAGTAAGACGGAGAGCAGGAAAGCAGATGAACAAGGAGGCTTTAGGAAAGGTAGGGGGTATGTAGACCAAGTGTTTAGAGTGAAACATATAAATGAACAGTATTTAGATAAGCATAAAGAGGTTTTTGTGGCATTTATGGATTTGGAAAAGGCATATGACAGGGTGGATAGGGGAGCAATGTGGCAGATGTTGCAAATGTATAGAATAGGAAGTAGGTTATTGAAAGCAGTGAAATGTTTCTACGATGATAGTGAGGCTCAGGTTAGAGTATGTAGGAGAGAGGAAGATTATTTCCCAGTAAAAGTATGCCTTAGACAAGGAGGTGTGATGTCACCGTGGTTGTTCAATATATTTACAGATGGGGTTGTAAGAGAAGTGAATGCTTGGGTGTTTGTAAGAGGTGTGGGGTTAAAAGATAAAGTATCTAACACAAAGTGGGAGTTGTCACAGTTGCTCTTTGCTGATGACACTGTGCTTTTGGGAGATTCTGAAGAGAAGTTGCAGATGTTGGTGGATGAGTTTGGTAGGGTATGTAAAAGAAGAAAATTAAAAGTGAATATAGGAAAGTATGGTGATGAGAATAACAAAAAAAAATAGATGACGAAAGATTGGATATCAGATTGGAGGGAGAGAGTATGGAGGAGGTGAATGTATTCAGATATTTAGGAGAGGACGTGTCAGCAGATGGGTCTATGAAAGATGAGGTGAATCATAGAACTGATGAGAAAAAAAAGGTGAGTGGTGCACTTAGGAGTCTGTGGAGACAAAGAACTTTGTCCATGGAAGCAAAGAGGGAAACGTATGAGAGTATAGTTATACCAACACTCTTATATAGGTGAAACATGGGTAGTGAATGTTGCAACAAGGAGAAGGCTGGAGGCAGTGGAGATGTCATGTTTGAGATCAATGTGTGGTGTGAATATAATGCAGAGAATTCGTAGTTTGGAAATTAGGAGAAGGTGCAGGATTACCAAAACTATTATCCAGAGGGCTGAGGAGGGGTTGTTGAGGTGGTTCAGACATGTAGAGAGGATGGAACAAAATAGAATGACTTCTAGTGGAGGGAAGGCGGGGTAGGGGTCGGCCTAGGAAAGGTTGGAGGGAGGGGGTAAAGGTGGTTTTGTGTGCAAGGGGCTTGGACTTCCAGCAAGCATGCGTAAGCATGTTAGATAGGAGCGAATGGAGACAAATGGTTTTTAGGACTTGACATGCTGTTGGAGTGTGAGCAAGGTAACATTTATGAAGTGATTCAAGGAAACTGGCAGGCCGGACTTGAGTCCAAGAGATGGGAAGTACAGTGTGTACACTCTGAAGGAGGGGTGTTAATGTTGCAGTTTTATAACTGTAGTGTAAGCACACCTCTGGCAAGACAGTGATGGAGTGAATGATGATGCTTTTTTTTTCTTTTTCGAGCCACCCTGCCTTGGTGGGAGACAGCTGATGTTTTAAAAAATAAATATAATATGATTTCCAAGTCGTCACTATTGTCGGATTTCATGACTAAATTTCGTTCACAAATCATTCAGTCTTTAAAACATTTTTATCTGGGGACAACTTGTTACGGGATTCTGCCTTGGGTGGATTAAAAATCTAATGCTATAAAAATTTCCCTGGTAAACATCCTAGTCGCTACGAGGGAGATTTCTGTATTTTATCCAATATGTTATTTCTCTTGAAGGCATGCTGACCATTGATGTGTGGGATATCTGTATTTCAGAGCAGATGATGAACTGTCTTCCTTCATAACCAGTGACAATATATGATGATTTATGTACTACTGCTGATCTATATCTTCCTTATATACCTTCGGTTTCCAAGGAATTACTGTTATGCTGCCGAATTACATACATACATACACATATACATGTATACTATATATAAATGCTTCACGATCAGTAGGCGTGCTAAAATACTGGCTAGTCGCATTATTGATATACATGTAATATATGTATATACTACTATATAGTATATATTTTACATAAATACCTCGCATATCCGACCTGCCATTATCCAAACAAGCTCTGGGAAAGAGTAAAAATTCTAAAATTATTACTGAAACATCCGAGCAGCTGTTCGGATATGACAGAAGGCTGAATCAAACTTGGCACGCACTTTAATGTATTGGTTGGCCACTAGGAGCTGCTGTGTTTTGTCTTAGCTACCTTGTGTATGGCACTAAAGAGGGCCAGGAATGTGCTTACTCTAAAAAAAAAAAGAGGGAAATATTGTCACACGTGGATGCAGGTTGGTCCAGCACGCGACTTATGGCTGAGTATAATTTGGCAAAGTCAACCCTCTGTGATATCAAGAAGGCTCGTGATAAGTTTATGGCCTACACAAGTGAGTTTTCTGCCACCTCAAAAACTGGAAAAAGTGCCGAAAGAAAAGTGATGGCGAAGCCAGAGAGCTTGGAACTGATCAGTGTGTGATTAAGTGGTACCTACAACAACGTGGTAGTGGTATGATGGTTCGTGGCGCCCAACTTAAAATGTTGCACCCGGAAAATTCCAAAAGTGAAAATGATGACGATGACCCAATGCCTCAAAGTCCAAAAACTTCAGAAGCAAGGGCAGGTGTCGAAACACTTTTGGAGCATCCACTGTCCACAACCCGTTTGAAAAGTTATGGTTCTGTGGTCCGTGAAATCTGGGAGGCTGTTATTAGAGCCCAGAGTGTCTACTCCCACTGCCAGATGATGTTGGACTTAATTTTTAAACCTACAATGCCGTCGCCGATGACGATATGATGGGGTACGGATGATGATATGACGGGGTACGGGTGGCGCTATGACGGTACAGATGCGCATTTTTTTCCCCTCACGTATCCGGAAACTCCGTGTTTCCGAACCGGTCTCAGCCCATATAGTTCGGATATGAGAGGTATCACTGTATGTGTGTGTATATATACTGTGTATATATATATATATATATATATATATATATATATATATATATATATATATATATATATATATATATATATATATATATATATATATTATATATATAATCAAGTAAAAGTGATATCAAAATAGTAAACAGTATATAAAAAATAAAGAAAATATACACATGATAGTATTCAGTGACTACTCACATTATCAAGGAACATAGTTCCTTGATAATGTGAATAGTCACGAAACACTTGGAATTCTTCTATTTTTTCATAGTGGTGTTTTGTATATATATATATATATATATATATATATATATATATATATATATATATATATATATATATATATATATTATATATATATATATATATATATATATATATATATATATATATATATATATATATATATATATATATATCGTCTTGTCTACAATATAATTATGTAGTGCCTGATAGGCAAACATGGTGGTTAAACACGTCTAACTGCCTTAAAAATAGATTTTTGAAACTTTTACCTTCAATAATGATAAGCAGATTAACCTGAATTATTATGCAATACAATTTCTTTATTTTGCACCAAAGCTAATTTAGTAAGTTAATCTTTTCTTGATAAAATTAACACAATATAATACAGCTTACATTTATTTAACAAAGACCCGTCAAAATGTAATTAGTATTTCGTATGTTTAACATCAGTGAAATAAATTAATTTTGTGATGTTCAGACCGATTTCATATTTATTTTACCAAAAAAAAAATTATCGGCATGTTTGGTAAAAACGATGACAAGTCTGCAAATTATGCTATAAAAGTACAGTGGAACCCCAAGTTTCGGCCATAATTCGATCCAGGAGGCTGTTCAAGTGCAATTACCAAATGAATTTGTTCCCATAAGGAATAATGTAAATTAGATTAGTCTGTTTCAGACTCCCAAAAATACACTTACAGAAGCACTTATAATAATACACTTACATAATTGTTCGAGTTGGGAGGTGGCTGAAACTCTGGGTACCACTGTACGTCAATTACACAACACATTCTCTACATCAGCTCTCTAGTAGGAAAGGTATACTTTTGTAAATGCATGCATCAGGAATGCATACAAAAGCTTATTTAATATTTTAACATATACATATTTATTTTAATGGCATAAGGTGTATCAAATGCAGGTGTCTATAGGGATAAAAAGAATAAAAGACAAAATGTATGTATTTTTTGAAATGGAGATTTTTATTTTGTAATAATGAAAAGAATTTCTCCTGGGCGCCATGTTAATAAAAATATGACACCCGAGTCCATATTTTCAGCTATTCTGACTGCTGGACATTTAATTTATTTGCTCCTTAGTGCGGTGTAGAGCTTACGAAGTAGTTGCACTTGGCCCTGGTTGACCCAGGGAGCATATTCCCCTCACTAGTGTTAAGGGCGAACGTAAAAAGTGGATACCTTTTGTAAACACACAATGTTCTTGTATGTTAAGGAAGGTTTATTAATTTCTCTGCTTATTGTATGGTCAAAAGTGTATATTTAATGCATATATTGAGTAAAATAGTCTGGTATTTATTTCACTTGATGTTTGACCAAATATGTTTAGTAATAAGCAAATAAGAATTCACCTAGGGAGCCTCTTGTAATAAGTATCCTTATATAATCCCAATCTGTTGTAAATAACAATTACACATATAAAGATTAGTTACTGATGTCAGAGTTTAGCTCTAAAATCACTTACCTGTATAGCTGATTCTCTAGTGAACTTTATTTCACTCGTATTTAATCACAGACAACGGGTTCAAAAATATTTTTTCCGTGTCCTGGCATTATAAGTTGAAAAGAACATTTATATACAGTATATTACAGTATATTAAAATACATTACAAAACATGAGTGAGTACTAACGTTGTCAGAAGTTAAAAATATCGCAGGGTGTATATAGCGGTTGGTTCACTAATTTCTTTTAAAATAAATTCTGCCGGTACAGGGCGCATCCCTTACTCTAAAACAATTTGCTGAAAATTTCACAATGTATTTAGTAATATAGCAAAATTCACTCCATAAAATAACTTACCTTGAAGTGTTTAAAATGTGTCATTATTTCAGAAAAAGAAGGTAAATTTGACTTCTTTTTATCATATAAGGTGAAAATCCAGATAAAATTTGAACAAATTGTGGTCTGTTTGTTGTTAGATCACTAGTTCATGGCTGTGTTTAGTATAAATCACTAGTATATATGAAATCATAATATACTATGAAGAGTGAATTCATATGGAAATCCATCCTCACCACACGTGAAAAGCATGTAGATTCAAACAGTATGAATATTTGCCGAGACATCCCGTTGTCAGACATGTCACTTCCATTTCTTTTGAAGTTATACATAGGTTCGTATGTACATACGTGTGTGTGTGTGTTAGCTAGTTAGTTACCATTTTGTCCTTGGCACATCAATTAGTTATGCGTGTACTCACCTAATTGTGGTTGCAGGGGTCGAGATTCAGCTCCTGGCAATGCCTCTTCACTGATCGCTACTGGGTCCCTCTCTCCCTGCTTCATGAGCTTTATCATACCTCATCTTAAAGCTATGTATGGTTCCTGCCTTCACTACATCACTTGCTAGACTATTCCACTTCCTGACAACTCTATGGCTGAAAAAATACTTCCTAACATCCCTTTGACTCATCTGAGTCTTCAGCTTCCAATTGTGACCCCTTGTTTCTGTGTCCCCTCTCTGGAACATCCTGTCTCTATCCACCTTGTCTATTCCATGCAGTATTTTGTATGTCATTATCATGTCTCCCCTAACCTTCCTGTTCTCCAGTGTTGTCAGGCCGATTTCCCTTAACCTTTCTTTGTAGGACATTCCTCTTAGCTCTGGAACTAACCTTGTCACAAACCTTTGCATTTTCTCTAATTTCTTGACGTGCTTGACCAGGTATGGGTTCCAAACTGGTGCTGCATACTCTAGTATGGGCCTGACGTACACGGTGTACAGTGTCTTGAACGATTCTTTACTAAGGTATCAGAATGTTATTCTCAGGTTTCCAGTCGCCCGAATGCTGCAGCAGTTATTTGGTTGATGTGTGCTTCCGGAGACATGCTTGGTGTTATACTCACCCCAAGATCTTTCTCCTTGAGCGAGGTTTGCAGTCTTTGGCCACTTAGCCTATACTCTGTCTGCGGTCTTCTTTGCCCTTCCCCGATCTTCATGACTTTGCATTTGGCGGGGTTAAATTCGAGAAGCCAGTTGCTGGACCAGGTGTCCAGCATGTCCAGGTCTCTTTGAAGTTCTGCCTGATCCTCATCTGATTTAATTCTCCTCATTAACTTCACATCATCTGCAAATAGGGACACTTCTGAATCTATCCCTTCTGTCATGTCATTCACATATACCAAGAATAGCACTGGTCCTAGGACTGACCCCTTTGGGACCCCTCTCATCACAGGCGCCCACTGTGATACCTCGTCACGTACCATGACCCGTTGTTGCCTCCCTGTCAGGTATTATCTGATCCATGCAGTGCCCTTCCTGTTATTCACGCCTGATCCTCTAGCTTGTGCACTAATCTCTTGTGAGGAACTGTGTCGAAGGCCTTCCTGCAGTCCAAGAAAATGTGTGTGTGTGTGTGTGTGTGTGTGTGTGTGTTTGCTTGTGCATGTGTATGTATGTGTATTCTCACCTAGTTTGTATGTGTACATGTATGTGTTTATGTATATGTTTTTGTATGTGTGTATGTATGTGTTTTGTATGTGTGTATGTACATATGTTTGTATGTATATGTGTATGTACATATGTTTGTATGTATGTGTGTATGTATGTGTTTTTGTATGTGTGTATGTTTGTATGTATGTGTGTATGTACGTATGTATATATATATATATATATACGTACAGTGAACCCCCCGGTATACTATAGTGTCCAAACTCGCCCTTTTATGTAAGTGCTTTTGTAAGTGTATTTTTGGGGGTCTAAAAGGACTAATCTAATTTACATTATTCCTCATGGGAATAAATTCGTTCGGTAATAGCACTTGAACAGCATTATTGAACGAAAAAATGACATAATCCGGGGGTCCACTGTATATATACATGTATATATGTCGTGCCAAATAGGCAGAACTTGCGATTTTGGCTTAAATAGCAATGCTCATCTTGCCATATAAGACAAGCGAAAATTTGTGTATGCAATAATTTCACAAAAATCATTCTGAACCTTACGAAAAAATATATTTCATTGTGTTTGTTTATTATTAAATTATTGTAAACGTATCTAAAATATATTTAGTTGGATTAGGCTAAATTAAATTGCGCTTGTTATAATAAGGTGAAAAAAATATATCTTTAAACGTATAAGAGAAAATTTTAGAAAGAACTTAATTTTAAATGAGTTCTTGCTAATTGAACAGTTTTATCTATCTATCTATCTATCTATATATATATATATATATATATATATATATATATATATATATATATATATATATATACGTATATATATACGTATATATATATACGTATATATATATATACGTATATATATATACGTATATATATATACGTATATATATATACGTATATATATATATACGATATATATATACGTATATATATACGTATATATATATACGTATATATATATACGTATATATATTATACGTATATATATATACGTATATATATATACATAGAAGTACCATCTAACTTATGACCTGCTCGACATACGACCACTTGTTCTTACAACCATACGTCTGGCAGCATATACAGTAGTAAAATATTTAGTAAAAATTAACATTAAGTCTGGCAGCATATACAGTAGTAAAATATTTAGTAAAAAGTAACATACAATACTATGTAGGTACTTTATATAGCAAAGGTTTGACATTATGCCCTACCCAGTATGTCGGCAATTTTATAAGGTTCGACTTGCGTCCATTTTGACTTACGACCGCTTGGTTGGAAACAAGCTCAGTCGTAAGTCGGATGGTACTTTTATATATGTATACGTATATATATATTGTGCCGAATAGGTAAAACTGGTCAATTAGCAAGAACTCATTTAAAATTAAGTTCTTTCTAACATTTTCTCTTATACATTTAAAGATATATTTTTTTCATTTATGTTAATATAAAAATTAATGACTTTGTACTAAAAGAACCTTAGGAAACTTACCTAACCTTATTATAACAAGCACAATTTAATTTAGCCTAATCCAACTAAGTATATTTTAGATAAGTTTACAATAATTTAATAAACAAACACAATTAAATATATTTTTTTGTTAGATTCAGAATGATTTTTGCAAAATTATTGCATACAAAATTTTCGCTTGCCCTATTCGGCAAGAAGTGCATTGCTATTTAAGTCAAAATCACAAGTTTTACCTATTTGGCACGACATACAGTGGAACCCCAACTTTCGAACACATCGTCAATCGAACAAATCAAATTTCGAACACTTCTTTCGAACAAATTTTGTCCCGACTATCGAACATGGCCAGTTTTCGAACGAGTGCGTACCAGACCTGTCAACCCAGGCGCTTGTGCGCCGGTCTGCGCAGGCGTCGTGAGTCAGTCTAGCTTTGTTTATCCTCCAATGAACATTACCCTGCTTGCTCTTCCAAACATTTCACAATTAATTAATTGTGTTTGGAGCTTGTTCATTGGTTGAGACAGTGTTAGAGGCAGTGGTAGTAGAGGCAGTGGTGGTGAGAGGCAGTGGTGGTGAGAGGCAGTGGTGGTGAGGGGTAGTGGTGGTGAGAGGCAGTGGTGGTGAGAGGCAGTGGTGGTGAGAGGCAGTGGTGGTGAGAGGCAGTGGTGGTAGAGGCAGTCTTAATGTAGAGTGAGAGGTGAGTAAACAAGATTAAATGAATAAACAAGAGAGAATGAGAGTGTAGAAGGTTCGGGAGTTTTGTAAACAAACCAGTTGTTGTTGTTGTTGCTGTTACCAGCCTGGACACGAATGAATTCAGTTCACTCCGTCAAGCCGACTGGAAGTGATCTAATGCAGTCAGCATTACAAACTCCATTTTCTCTTATACTAACACGTCTGAAGGAGGAAAGAATGGGAAGATGTTTTCATAGCTGGACCAAGAATGCCCGCCACCACCGTCCTCCCCCGCCACCACATACATATTTTATTCATTCTAGAGTGTATATCAGGTTTTTATGTTATTTATATTGTTTATTGTGTCATATTAGATGAATTGTGATAGATAAATAAGCTGTCGAGTTGATAATAGCATCATAGTGAAGTACTATTTTGTCATGCCTCCTGACAGCAGGAACGAATTAATTGTATTTCCATTATTTCTTATGGGAAATATTCATTCGACGTTCGAACATTTCGAGTTGAGAACTAGCTCCTGGAACGGATTATGTTCGAAAGTCGGGGTTCTACACATATGTATATACAGTGGTACCTTGGGTTACGAGCTTAATTCATTCCATAAGGTTGTTCGAGTGCCGATACCAAACGAATTTGTTCCCATCAAGAATAATGTAAATTAGATTAATCCGTTTCAGACCCCCAAAAATACACTTACAAAAGCACTTACAAAAATATACTTACATAATTGTTTAAGATGGGAGCTGCTTGTATGTCGAGATACCACTGTATATATACATATGCTTAATTTTTACATTACCTAAAGCACAATTGAAAATAAATTAGTCTTCTGTAAAAAGAGAAAATTCATAAATTAACACTGAGTATTCCGTAAAAAAAAAGTGAATTATATAGTATAGGAGATGAGGATGGATTTTCCATGGAAAATATGGATTTCTCTCATCAGTCATCTGACTGAGATATTCTCCCAAGGGCATTTTACGGTAAATTACCAATAAATATATCAAAATGAATTCCTGAAAAAAGTGATCTTAGAAAAGAAAAAAAGTCAATGTTTTGAGCCAAAAAATTGCTTTTTTGAAGAATTTGTTTTTCTTTTAAATGACGGCCTTTTAAGTAGCAACACTGAAGTTTTAAAATTAATGAAACCATACAAACATCATTTGAAAAATTATTTGTATTTCACTGATTTAATACGGTGCCGGACTTTTTGAAAATTAGTGATATTTAAAAAAAATTATTTCTGTACTTCTCACTTAATCCTTTTATTTTTATGATACAAAATCTATAATGCAAGAACTGCATAATTATTAACTTAATTATGAAGCATTTTACATTAGGCCTCAATATAATGTTTTCAGTAAAATAGCCATAACTCAGTTTGGCAGATTTAATATTTAAATCTATTTCTCAATTATTTTTAAAATTAGGAGAGTCTATTTTGATGGAATAATGTAATAAATAACGCTTCAAAATATCTTAACTTTCTGAATAAACCAATAAATCTGATTTTTAAGACTTTAAAATTCCTGAAACATTAGAAAATTAAAACAAATTTTACCATACATTTATTATAAAATATCTAAATGTCACTTTGAAATACTATCTGTCATAATGTTAAATAAAAAATACAGACCATTTTATGTGATACAAAAAGAAAGAAATGAAAGCTATTTTCTAAACAGGATTATTTTATGCTAACAGTTTGAAACTCCAGCTATGAGCCTGAAGTAGGAACATCCAATGCCAGTAAAAACAAAAATCACTGTTATTTTGCATATACAGTGGACCCCTGAGTTTCGGTCATAATTCATTCCAGAAGGCTGTTCAAGTGCAATTAGATTAGTCCTTTCAGACCCCCAAAAATACACATACAAAAGCACTTACAATATTAAACTTACATAATTGTTCGATTTCCGAGGTGACCGAAACTCGGGGGTCCACTGTACTCCACATGAAACGGCCCCTTCCTATTGAAACTAAAATTTATTCCATTTTGAGAGATAGTTTAAGCATTTATATATATTATTTTCAACTTTTGAAAAAGATGTCTTTATACACCTTTTATACTGTGGAATAAGCCAAATACATAACTCGTTCAATTTAACCCGTAATATAAATCTGTCAAAATTTACCTAATGCCTTATAACAAACGGGAAATCAATGATACAAAACTTTTGTTTCTGTTAGTGTATTCATGGGAAAGCGCTAAACCCCTAGGGATCTCACAGCACATTAGGAATGGGTGATAATCAAGTTTTATCCCCCCTCCAAAAAAAAAAAAGATGAGGGTATCTGTAATTCCTTAGAACAAGAACCGTTCATCGACTTCAATGCACACTCCTTTGAAGACAATAGTCTCAGCATGCCCACAAATATTACACAAACAATAGCCTACTTTGTGAATTTTTATAAAAATCTTAAAACGTTTTTCACATTTGCTCTCAAAAACTATATTTTTTTACAATTCCTAACTAGAAGTTTTTATGGTATCCTTTAAATTGTGTAAAAATATGGAAATCATGTAAAAGAAAATGTAAATAATTTCCAGTATTTGTAATGAGTGAATGTTAATACGTAACTACTAGACTGCCATGATCAAGCCAGTGTAAATGTATTTCATGCCTCAAACTGCTAATTTTCTTATTTTTTTTTAATGCTCGAATTCCTTTTATCGTAGAATTTGTTTCCCATCATGCTAAGGATATTTATTTTATCAATAAAGGTACAACAAAAAGTGAACATTTTGTTTCAAGTATATTTGAATAACCCAATACTACCTTTAAGGTCAACAAACACTGCATTTCCTTAACATCTAGTCTTGGTAAACCTTTGTTTTGATGTGTTAATTTAAGATTAATATAAACATGAAAAAAACACTATAGAGACCAGAGGGTGGAATGTGACAACCGAGAATGCTGAACTTAGCTTAAATAAATATGCTTTTAACCAAATTATATTAAAACTTCTCTTTATCTTTCGAATAGTTTCTTATGATAATTCAAATATTGGCGATACTTTATTATATTTGAAATCAGTGACCACTGACGCTGACATATGAAAGGGTAATTTCCAAATAGTGAATCCTAGTCGGGCCTGAAGACTATAGCTGGCCCGCCAGTCTGGTCTTGACCAGCTGTTATATACTCTGCTATCTGTTAGTAGTTTTGGGGATTATCTTTCCGAAGAACCGGTCTCAGACCATTGTGAACACTCACTGCATAGACCCATTCTCTCATATCTAGGCCAAAATTTACCACTCACAGCTTATCTGAGTGAGCTGAGCTCATCATGTAGTTCTATGGCACAGACCCTGAGCTCAAAACCATAGTATAGGTCGGCCATCACTAATCCGGTTAGCGTAATTTCAAACTTCGAGGGTCGCAGCACCAACCTGCCACTACTGTTTGGTGGCATTACTTGTTGCATAAGTCATGGCAATTTGTTTTTCTCCATTTATTGTTATAACCTGCTCACTTTTAGTCCTAGCCATGGTTCCAATGAATAAAGGAATTGCTTCTCACTGTATAAAGTGCAAACACTACATTTTCCATGAAAGATAAGGTTGAACTTCTGAAAAAACTCAACAGCAGTGTGTCTGTGAGAAGATTGTGTGAATTATACAGCATTGGCCCTTCGACAGTTTATGACATAAAGAAACATAAAGAAAAATTACCGAGTTTCTCTGCTTAGTGATTCCAAGAAACAGATGTGTAAAAGGGAAACACTGAAGGAAGGAAAAAGTTCAGAACTATATCTAGTTCTGATGAAGTGGTTAAGGCTATGTGTAAGTGAAGGTGTTAAGCTGTCTGGAGATCTGGTGAAGGAACAAGCCAAAATTTTTCATGAAGAACTAGGACTAGAGTATGAGTGTGATTATAGTGAAGATTGGCTGCAGCATTTCAAGGATCGACATGGCTTAAAGTTTCGTGCAGTGTGTGGTGAAAAACGTTCAGCAGACACGGAAGCAGCTGCTAAACTTGTTGACAAGTTTGCCAAGTTAATTTCAGATGAAAAATTAAGTCCTGAGCAGGTCTACAAAGCAGATGACACAGCATTGTATTGGAAATGTGCACCAAGAAGAACTCTGACAACTGAGGATGCAGAATCACCAATAGGATTTAAAGCATCAAAAGATCATGTTGCTGTGTTGGGCTGCTCTAATGCAGCAGGAACGCACATATGTAAGTTGCTGGTCATCTGTAAAAGTTTATGTCCCAGGGCTTTCAAAGGTATGACACAGTTTCCTATGATTTACCATGCCACCAAAAAAAGGATGGATAACAATTGACATTACACTGAATTGGTTTGAAAATTATTTTGTTCCCGAAGCAAGAGCTCACTGTGACTCTGTTAGTCTGGACCACAACTGTAAGATAATGCTTATTTTAGACAACTGTTCCACACATCCAAAAGCAGAACTCCTAGTAAAGAACATTTTCAGTATCTACTTCCCACCTAACTGCACATCATTAATTCAAATCCAGGACAATGGCATACTACGTTCTTTTAAGTCTAAGTATCATACCCATTTTATGAGGCACCTACTGAGTACAGTTAACTCTGGCAGAGCAGTATGTAAGTTTCTTAAGGAATTTAATGTGAGAGATATGGTTTACTGTGTTGCCAATGCTTGGAAGTCTGTAGAGGCATCCACACTGAAAAATGGATGGCATAAATTGTGGCCAGGGTTAATGTCTGAGACTGCACCTGGTGAAGACACTGAAAATGACTTTACAGGATTTAGGGCTTCAAAGGAAAAACAGATCATACATGAACTGCTTTCTTTTGTTCGTGATATGACTAATCCTGCTGCAAAGGATCTTGCATTGAGGAAGGATTAAGATAATGTTGGGGAATGGATGAAAGTAGATGAAGATTGAGGATGGATGAAGATAATGTTGGGGAATGGATGAATGTAGATGAAGATGCAGCTACTGTTCAATATTATACTATGGATGAATGTAGATGAAGATGCAGCTACTGTTCAATATTATACTGACTCAGAAATTGTGCAGATGGTTGTAAATCCACAGCAACAAGCCAGAGGAGGAGAAAGCAGTGATAAAGATGTAGTAGAAAGAGTCTTTATTTGACAGTTTAATTCAGTTGACAGGTGAACTCCTAAAAGGTCTAGAGCAACACAGTTTTATAAGTGAAGAAGAAATAATGAACATTCACATGCTGCAGGATAAACTAATCAAAGAAAGGCCAAAATATATGAAACAGCTCAGCTTGTAAGATATGTTTAAAAAAATAGCTAAAGAGCTTGCAACAGAGTAGTCACCAATTGAAAATCTAGTGCCTTCAACATCTGCTCAACCAGATGTGCTGCCACCATCATTATCAGTTCCTGATATCTCCATCACCTTCCAAGATGAAGATGGGAATCCTGAAAGTCCTTCACCTCAAGATGGTAATCCTGACAGCAGTGATGAACTTTCTTGCATAAGTCAAGTTGGTTAACTTTATTAACCTTTATTAAGTGTATTCTAACCTAACCACTCTGTGATCTGGCAAAATCACTAATCCGGCACCCTACAGGTCCAAATGATGCCGGATTAGTGATGGTGGACCTGTACTATGACACAGACCACAAAAGAGTTAATAAGGGAAAGCACCTTTGAATGTACTATAAAAGTGTGTAATGAAGGTCTGAAGAAGAGTGCTTGCTTAGTACAGGCTGGTTCCTCAAGCTCAAATTGTGCAGTTGGTTGCATAATAAATTTTCTAGTGAAAGTTCTTCTACTGACCAAACAGCTGCAGGAAATTATTCCCAAGGGTGGCTATGGATCAAGTGTTTAATGCTGAAGAGATGCCATCGATAACTTATATCAGCAAGCAAGAGAAAAGTGCTATGTGGCTCAAGGCAGCAAAGGATTGCCTCAACTTATTACTCTGCAGTAACACATCAGGCGATTTAACTCTCTGATGGTCCATCCCGTAGTACTATGGCTTTGAAGCCAGGGTTTAAGCCGTAGTACTACGTCACGAGCTCAGCTCACTCAGATAAGATGCGAGTGGTAAATTTGGGCCTAGATATGAGAGAATGCATCTATGTGGTAGTGTGCACCACATGAAACAAATCCTGCAGAATGCAGTGCATGAGCATAAAACTGCGACTGTGTTTTTGGCTTAAAACAGCAACTTTGCGGTGTATTTTTGTATGTTTTACGGTTGTATTAGCGATTTCTTGGTCTCTTATGATGGAATGGAAGATATATTACAGAAACAGAGATGATTTTGATTGGTTTTAGTACTGAAAATAGCTTGAAATTGAGCTCAAAATAGCGAAAATGTTCGATTTTTGCCGATGTTCAAGACTAAACAAATGACGCCACGCGTCCAATACATGTCAACTAGTGGGTCTATGTTTATGAATGCACTGATATTATTTATTCAATTATTACAATATAGCATAACAGTAAATCTTCTATTTTTTGGTGTGAATAAAAATTCTTTATGTGAATAAAAAATCAAAATGGAATTCATCTGTAAAGCCTGGAAATGTAACTAATAAACAGAGATACTAATGTTATTTTAGTGCCAGGAATGTCTGCATTGTTTATTCTGGACCCTATTTTGAAATTGGAATATTTTGAACTTTTTGTGAAATTGGCCAAATTAACAATTTCTGATCACTTTACACAGTGGACCCCCGAGTTACGAGCACCTCAGAAATCGTACAATTATATAAGTATAATATTGTAAGTGCTTTTGTAAGTGTATTTTTGGGGGTCTGAAATGGACTAACCTACTTGACATTATTCCTTAAGGGAGAAAATTGTTCGGTAATGGCACTTGAGCAGGCTTCTGGAATGAATTATGCTCGTTACTCGGGGGTCCACTCTAGTTGATTGGGCAGTTTCTTGTGCTCAATCGATAAAATAGAAGTGATACTAGCAAAATAGCTAAGAATTTGGTCGACTGGAATAATGTAATTGGCCTAAAATAGGAGTCAAAATTACAAAACTGACGATGCGTAAATATGCTGATGCAGTAAAATTTGCGATAGTGTAATTTCGTCAATTTTTCATCAAATTTCGTACTTTTCATTTTATTACTTTCAGAAAAGATTCTCTACCTTTTCATAAGAAAAAAAAACAACTGGACCCTGTGGACAAGGCGTAGAAGTACGGATGGACCCTCAAAGGGTTAAGTGTAAACCTATGTTTATTTACAGCCCCAAGACTCCTTGTGCTTTAAAAGGTACAGATAAAAACCACCTTACCAGCTATTTGGAGGTCAAACCACTCCCATCTTCTACTAGAATAACATACTGACAATCAGCACCCAAGTCATCAAGAGTTTCAAGTATAATTTCTCCAGATGGCAAGGATGACTCTTGGGCAGACACTTGATACATAACCTTGGTTTCCTTCAATTCAACCACAGGTGGCATAAAAACTAGAGTATCTTTAGATTTTACAAAACTCTGCTGTTCATTATAAAAGTTTGATATACAAGAGGCTACAGTTTCTATGTTTGGTTGTTCAATTTTCCTATTTAGAATATCTACACATCTGCTTGTAAGGTCTGCAGGAACCAGCTCTATTCTTGCACTGCTGTTCAGTGAGGTCTGATTGATTTTATCATTATCAAGTTTACAGTGAACAGAAGTTATCTTTGGTAACATTGTATCCTGAAGCTCCTCTTCTTTAAAACTAGCTGCTACAGTAGGTTTTATCCTTGTTACCCCTTCAGTTTTGTTGATACCTTTGTCTTCATCATCTCTAGTTCTTTTTGATCTGCAACAGAGGTACAGATGTTTGTGCAAAAAGCCATGAAGTAATATATCACTGTACATAAAATATAACAGCATTTGGTCAAGAATGAGGATTAATCTAAAATATAGAATTATATCCTCATGAACAAATTAAAACACATATATGTACTGGCACATATTCTAGGTAGTAGGTTGGTAGACAGCAACCACCAGGGAGGTACTACCATCTTGCCAAGTAAGTGTGAAACAGAAACCTATAATTGTTTTATATGATGGTAGGATTGCTGGTGTCCCTTTTCTGTCTCATAAACATGTGGGATAACAGATATATCTTGCAACTTCTACTTACACTTAGGTCACACTACACATGTGTGCACATGCATATATATAAACATACATCTAGGTTTTTTTCTTTTTTCTTAATAGTTCTTGCTCTTTTTTATTCTATTCTCCATTGGGAAGTGGAACAGAATTCTTCCTCCGTAAGCCGGGAGCAAGGGGCTAGTAACCCCTTCTCCTGTATACATTACTAAAGTTAAAAAGAGAAACTTTTGTTTTTCTCTTTGGGCCACCCCGCCTTGGTGGGAAACAACCGACGTGTTGAAAGAAAGAAGACATCTAGGTTTTTCTTTTTTCTTAATAGTTCTTGCTCTTTTTTATTCTATTCTCCATGGGGAAGTGAAAAAGAATCTTTCCTCCGTAACCCATGCGTGTCATAGGAGATGACTAAAATGCCAGGAGCAATGTTTGAATGTGCCTGGATGTAGTGTGGATGATAAAAAAGAGGTGATTGCTAATGTTATGAATGAAAAGAAGCTGGATGTCCTAGCTCTAAGAGAAACAAAGCTGAAGGGGTAGGTGAGTTTCAGAGAGGAGAAATAAATGGGATAAGGTCAGGAGTATCTGAGAGAGTTAGAGCTAAGGAAGGGGTAGCAATAATGTTGAAGGATCAGTTATGGAAGAAGAGGGAATATAAATGTATAAATTCAAGGATTATGTGGGTTAAAATAAGGGTTGGATGCAAAAATTGGGTCATAATAAGTGTGTATGCACCTAGAGAAGAGAGAGAGATTTTGGTAGATGTTGAGCGAGTGTGTAGGAACTTTTGAACCAAGTAAGAGATTAACTGTGGTAGGGGACCTAAATGCAAAAGTAGGAGAAACGTTTAGAGAGAAAGTGGTAGGTAAGTTTGGGGTGCTAAGTTTAAATGATAATGGGGAACCTTTGATTGAATTTTGTATAGAAAGGGGTTTGGTTATAGGTAATACATATTTAAAAAAAAAAGGATAAATAAGTACAGTGGACCCTCGGTTTTCGTTGATAATTCTTTCCAGAATGCTGTTCGAGTGCCGTTACAGAACGAATTTGTTCCCATAAGGACGAATATAAATTAGATTAGTCGTTTCAGACCCCCAAAAATACACTTACAAAAACACTTACAAAAATACACTTACATAATTGTTCGAGTTGGGAGCTGTATACAAGATACAATATAGGGCATAATGACATTAGTTTGTGGGACTATGTATATTGGTAGATAAAAGATTGTTGGATAGACTTCAGGATGTACATATTTATAGAGGTGCCACAGATAAATCGCTTTTTAGTTGTAGCTACAGTGAGAGTAAAAGGTAGATGGGATACAAGGAAAATAGAAGCAGCAAAAAAAGAGATAGCTGAAGGTTTATAAAGAGAGGAAGAGGCAGTTAGGGTAAGATATAAACAACTATTGGAGGATAGATGGGCTAATGAGAGTATAGGCAGCAGGGTTGAAGATGTATGGGGTAGGTTTAAGAACGTAGTATTAGAGTGCTCAACAGAAGTTTGTGGTTACAGGAAAGTGGGTGCGGGAGGGAAGAAGAGACTGGTGGAATGATGATGTAAAGAAAGTAATAATAAAAAAAATATAGCATATGAGAGGTTTTTACAAAGTAGAAGTGATGCAAGGAGGGAGGAGTATATGGAGAGAAAAAGAGAGGTTAAGAGAGGGGAAAAGGAATGTAAAAAGAGAGCAAATGAGAGAGTGGGTGAGATGTTATCAACAAATTTTGTAGAAAATAAGAAAACGTTTTGGAGTGAGATTAGTAAGCTGAGAAAGCCTAGAGAACAAATGGATTTGATAGTTAAAAGTAGGAGAGGAGAGTTATTAAATGGAGAGTTGGAGGTATCGGGAAGTTGGAGGGAATATTCTGAGGAATTGTTAACCCTTTGACTGTGCAACCCCTAATCCTGAGTGCTCTCCTGTTGTCACAAAATTTAAAAAAAAAAAAAAAATTATTTTTTCTTATGAAATGATAGAGAATCTTTTCCCGATGGTAATGACACCAAAAGTATGAAATTTGATTGAATAGTTATGGAGTTATACTCTCGCGAAGTTAGTGATCTCGGCAATATATAGGCATCGGCAATTTTGCCGACTTTGAGCCCTATTTTTGGCCAATTCCATTGTTCCAGTTGACCAAACTCATAGCTATTTCTTTAGAACTCCATTTGTTCTATCGATTGAGTACAAGAAACCACCAATTTACCGATTTCAACTACCCAATAAAGTGGTCAGAAATTGGCAATTTTGCCAATTTCATGCAAAATAAAAAAGTTGTCAATTTCAAAATTGGGTCCAGAATAAACAATTCAGACATTCCTGGCACTAAAATAAGATGTTATCTGTTCATTAGTCACATCTTTAGGTCCCTCTTATATTACTCTTGCTTTCTATTTTGATTTTTTATTCACACAAAAAATAGAAGATTTATCGTTATGCAGACTATTGCATTATTGTAAAAATGGTATAACTAATATCAGTGCACTTGTGAAAGAATATTAGACTCACCAATTGATATGTATTGGACTCATGGCGTGATTTGTTTACTCTTGAACATTTGCAAAAATCGAACATTTCCCCTATTTTGAGCTCAATTTCAAGGTCGTTTTCATCATGAAACTAATCAAAATCATCTATATTTCTGTAGTATGTTTTCCATTCTATCAAATGAGATCATAAAAAATAGAATACAACCAAAAATACTATACGAAAATACACCTCAAAGACGCGTTTTAATCCAAAAAAACGGTCGGAGTTTTTTTTCTCTCATTATGCACTGCGTGCTGCAGGATTTTTTTTATACAGCGGACACTGACCCCACAGACCTATTCCCTCATATGTGGGCCTACCAGCTTTCTCCCGCTTGATTTGAAGCCGCTAGAATTTGTGATTATATATACGTCCGAAACAGTGGCTCGTAAGACGTATATATACGACTGAAACAGTCAAAGGGTTAAATGTTGATGGAGGTAGGGAAGCTGTGATTTCGTGTATAGGACAAGGAAGAATAATATCTTGTAGGAGTGAGGAAGAGCCAGTCATGAGAGTGGGGAAAAATAAAAATGTTAAAAACAGGTAAGGATATAGTTCTGGAGTGGTTAGTGCCTTTATTTAATAAATGTATGGAAGAGGGTAAGGTACTTAGGGATTGGCAGAGAGCATGCATAGTTCCCTTGTATAAAGGCAAAGGGGACAAAAGAGTGTGTAGAAATTATAAGGAAATAAATCTGTTGAGCATATCTGGCAAAGTGTATGGTAGAGTTATTATTAAAAGAATTAAGAGTAAGACAGAGAGCAGGATAGCAGATAAATAAGGAGGCTTTAGGAAGGGCAGGGGGTATGTAGACCAAGTGTTTACAGTGAAACATATAGGGGAACAGTATTTAGATAAGAATAAAAAGGTTTTTTTGTCAACTATCTTAGATATTGTTTTAATGTTACATTTGCACCATTTATAACATTTTTAGTATATTTTTAAATGTTTATACAGTAGTGTACTGTATATTGTAATAAACAGAATAGAGGAAATCAGCTCTTAATATACATTATTTAGGTATGCATACTAGTTAGAGAGCCTGTCGTAAGTCCAACTTGTCAGTAAACGAGTACATCGCTAAGTGAGGAGAGGCTGTATATATAGATGGGGTTGTAAGAGAAGTGAATGCTCGGGTGTTGGCAAGAGATGTAGGGTTAAAAGATGAAGAATCTAACAAAAAGTGGGAGTTGTCACAGTTGCTCTTTGCTGATGACACTGTACTTTTGGGAGATTCTGAAGAGAAGTTGCAGAGGTTGGTGGATGAGTTTGGTAGGGTATGTAAAAGAAGGAAATTAAAAGTAAATACGTATAGGAAAGAGTAAGGGATGAGAATAACAAAAATTTTAGGTAACGAAAGATTGGATATCAGATTGGAAGGAGAGAGTTTGGAGAAGGTGAATGTATTCAGATATGGGAGTGGACGTGTCGGCAGATGGGTCTATGAAAGATCTGATGAGTCACAGAATTGACGAGGAAAAAAGGTGAGTGGTGCACTGAGGAGTCTGTGGAGACAAAGAACATTATCCATGGAAGCAAAGAGAGTGTTATACCAACTCTCTTATATGAGTGGTGAATGTTGCAACAAGGAGAAGGCTGGAAGCAGTGGAGATGTCATGTCTGAGGGCAATGTGTGGCATGAATATAATGCAGAGAATCCGTAGTTTGTAAATGAGATTACCAAAACTATTATCCAGAGGGCTGAGGAGGGGTTGTCGAGGTGGTTTGGACATGTAGAAAGGATGGAACAAAATAGAATAACTTTGAGAGTGTATAAATCTGTAGTGGAGGGAAGGTGGGGTTGGGGTCAGCCTAGGAAACCTTGGAGGAAGGGGGTCAAGGAGGTTTTGTGTACAAGGGGCTTGGATTTCCCCCAAACATGAATGAGCGTGTTAGATAGAAGCGAATGGAGGCAAATGGTTTTTAGGACTTAACATGCTGTTGGAGTGAGAGCAAGGTAACATTTATGAAGGGATTCAAGGAAACCAGCAGGCCGGACTTGAGTCCTGGAGATGGGAAGTACGTACTGTGCCTGCACTCTGAGGGAAAGGTGTTAATGTTGCAATTTTATAACTGTAGTGTGAGCGCACCTCTGGCAAGACAGTGATGGAATGAATGATGAAAGTTTTTCTTTTTCGGGCCACCCTGCCTTGGTGGGAGATGGCCAATGTGTTAATAAAAAAATAATTTCTCGAAGTGATTGTGTTCAGATATTTGGGAGTGGACTTGTCAGCAGATGGGTCTATAAAAGATGAGGTGAACCAGAATTGATGAGGGAAAAATGTGGATGGTGCATTAAGGCATCTGTGAAGACAAAGAACATTATCCATGGAGGCAAAGAGAGTAATGTATCAGAGTATAATGGTAACAACTCCTCTCTTATATGGGTGTGAAGCATAGATTTTATGTTACAGCAAGGACGAGGCAATGGTACATGAGTGACGGGTGTATGTGCGGTGTGAGTACTGAGGTGGTTTAGACATTTAGAGAGGATGGAGATTTATACACTTGGAGGGTGTATAATTCTGTAGTGGAGGGAAGGACCAGTAGGGGTCATCCTAGGAAAGGTTGGAGGAAGGGAGGTAAAGGAGGTTTTGTATGAAAGGGGTTTGGACATGCAATAGGAGTGGGTGAGTGTGTTAGACAGGAGTGGAGGCAAGTGGTTTTTTATGACTTGATGTGCTAATGGAGTATGATTAACTTCAGGATTTTAATAACCCAGGATACTGGAGTGTGAACAAGGTAACATTTATAAAGGGATATACAACAACCGGTTAGCCAGCTTTGAGTCCTGGAGATGTGAAGTATAGTGCCTGCATTCTGAAGGAGGGATGCGGATATTGCAATTTGTAGAGGCATCTGAGCTGTAATGTCAATGCTCCTCTGGCAAGAGAGTGATGGTGAAAGTTTTTTTTAATTTTTTGGGTCATCCTACCTCGGTGGGACATGGCCGGTGTGTTAAAAAAAATTAAACAAAATATAAGTACAGTGGTACCCCGGTTTTCGTCCATAATTCATTCCAGAATGCTGTTCAAGTGCCATTACCAAACGAATTTATTCCCATAAGGAAAAATGTAAAGTAGACTAGTCCTTTTAAATCCCCAAAAATACACTTATAAAAGCATTTAAAAGAATACACTTACATAAAAAGGCGAGTTTGGAGCAGGACGAACACCGGGGGTCCACTGTACTGTACACCAAAATGCACATGCAATATAAATAAAATCACAAAATATAATAAAAGCTTACCAACTCTCATGAATCATGTAATGCACAGCAAATTCCTGTACTATGTAGCTATTTATGCACCCTTTAAGTGTCAAGACCCCTGCTTGCAAACTGTTCATTAGTCACGTCTCCAGGCCCCTCTTATATTATGCTTGCTTTTCTTTTTTTAATTTTTATTCACACAAAAAATAGATGATTTACTGTTATTCAGACTACTGCATAATTGTAATAATTGTATAAATAATATCAGCACATTCGTGAGTGCATATTAGACCCACTAGTTGATATGTATTCAACGCATGACATGTTTTGTTTACTCTTGAACATCGTCAAAAATCTAACATTTCCGCTACTTTGAGCTCAATTTCAAGCTACTTTTAGTCAGTAAACCATTCAAAATCACTCTGTTTCTATAATATATCTTCATTCTATCAAATGAGACCAAGAAAACAAGAATACAATCATAAATACCATATGAAAATACACTGCAAAGTCGCTGTTTTAAACAAAAAACACGGTCGCAGTTTTTTTTCTCATTATGTGGAGAGGGTTTTGGGGGTCAACACCCCCGCAGCTCGGTCTGAGACCAGGCCTCATTGTGGATCAGGGTCTGATCAACCAGGCTGTTACTGCTGGCCGCACGCAAACTGACGTACGAACCACAGCCCAGTTGGTCAGGTACTGACTTTAGGTGCCTGTCCAGTGCCTTCTTGAAGACAGCCAGGGGTCTATTGGTAATCCCCCTTATGTATGCTGGGAGGCAGTTGAACAGTCTTGGGCCTCGGACACTTATTGTGTTGTCTCTCAATGTCTCTCCCTGCTTTTCATCAGGGGAATGTTGCATCTCCTGCCTAGTCTTTTGCTTTCATAGGGAGTGATTTTCGTATGCACTGCTTGCTGCAGGATTTTTTTTATACTGCACACACTGACCACGCAGACCCATTCTCTCATATGTAGGCCTACCAGCTTTCTCCTGCAAGATTTGAAGCCGCTAGAATTTTGGCATTGTATTACGGAACTGACACTGGCTTCAAAGCTTTAATTTTATGTGACTGACACCAAAGGGGTTAAGCTACAACAAAAAAAAGTCAAATTATTCACGAAAGAAATGAATGGCCAGACTGCCTTTATTTGTTTTCAGAAAACTTTTGATAGAGTTCCTAATTAAAGAAACTACAAAGATATAATGGAACAACGAAAACTATTACAGAGGCTGGGAGATTCTCTTTGAAAAAGAAAATTATTAAAGTGATAAAGAAATATGTCCTTCACAGGGAAATGTGACAGCAGGGTGCCACAGGAATCATTGCTGACCTCATTACAGATTTAAATTCACACAATAACTTTTAATCCAGAAAAAAAAGTCTCTGTCAATGATGAAAGAATTCTATGCAAAATAATTTACAGAAATAAACCATACCATGGGCAGGGATAGAACCTGCGATCAGAGTCATAAAACTCCAGACCGACTCATTAGCCACTGGGCCAGCTGGCTACAATAAGATTCATCCATTCATTCACTCATTCATCTTATTGCAGCCAGCTGGCCCAGTGGCTAACGCGTCGGTCTGGAGTTTTATGACTCTCTGATCACGAGTTCTATCCCTGCCCCTGGAATAGTTTGTTTGCAATTGTGTCATTGCAATTTTGTGAGTCAATTTACAGAAATGACTAATTCCCACAAGAAGATTTAACTAAATGACATAAAAATGGCTTAAGGTTGATAACAAAGTCACTTTATATAACCTATGGGTATAAGTGTGTTGCTTGGATCATCTGGGTTAGCAGCAAGCATACATTCACACTATGCAATTCGACTAGTCCACCACAAAAATATATTGATATTTGATTTATAGTAGTACAGTGGTACCTTGAGTTACGAGCTTAATTCGTTCCAGACGGCTATTCAAGTGCCGATACCGAAGGAATTTTTTACCATAAGAAATAATGAAAATTAGATTAATCCATTTCAGACCCCCAAAAATACACTTAGAAAAACACCTACAAAAATACACTTACATAATTGTTCGAGTTGGGAGCTGCTCGTAAGTAGAGGTACCACTGTATTATAATTATGGGGAAGCAGTCATACAGTACCTTGGGACTGGGAGGTAATCAGGTTTGATCTAAGGAGGTGAAGAGTAACTCAAATTCTCTGCATCAAGAACCCCTCAAATGAGGTTCCTTGATGCTTGTGAAGGGCTCTTAATTTAAAGAACTGGACCTATGCTCCAGTTTCTGGAACTGAGTCTGAATGCCTTAAATTTCCCCAGGTTTTATGACCTTCATGGGTTTAGCACCACTCCCCCCCCCTCCCCTATGAATGTAATAATAATGTCTGTATCAAGAACCCTTCACCAATGTCTGAGGCACCTCCCTTGAAAGGTGTGTGGCTACCTGATGTTTGCAGTTAGTTAAGTGCTGGAGAGCAGGACATTACACTGCATTGCTCTCTACATATAATGTGTACTGCATCGCATTATAGTAATTCAGATGATATATTAAGGAATGGATTTTTTTTATTTAACTTGGTGGCTGTCTCCCACCAAGGCAGGGTGACCTGAAAAAACAAGAAATACTTTCACCATCATTCACACTATCACAGTCTTGCCAGAAGTGCACAGATGTAACAGTTCAGATGTCGTTCCAAACAGCAAATATCCCAAACCCCTCCTTTAGAGTGCAGGCATTGTACTTCAGATCTCTAGGACTCAAGTCTGGCTAACCAGTTTCCATGAATCCCTTCACAAAATGCTTCAAATCCAACAGCATATTTAATATCCCTAAAAATCACCATGTAACAGTGAGTATACTAATATACCCTCTATTCATACCCTAACAATTGTAATGTAACAGTGATAAGATTTACTTACCTTGTAACTATGAGTACCTGCTGCCTGCTAATACTGTGCTATGATCAAATATTTGTGGAGAAGACTTTACGTGCTGTCAAATCTCTTAAAAATACATTTTTTTTATTACATGTCAGCCATTTTCCAATGAGGAAGGGTGACCCAAAAAGAAAGAAAACCCTAAAAATACATATAGTACAGTATAAATAAATTACGAAATTAATAACTTACTTATTGCTTTTGGCATTACAGGGCTTCATATTAGACTCCAAATCAGTGACACAGACATTTTTATGTTTTTCTAAAGCATCCTCTGCAGAAAATAATAACTTGCATTTTAAACATTTGTGCTGAGCAAATCCATGAACCTAGAAGAGAAAGTGTGCCTTAAAACATTTGCAAAATACCAAACATTTCCCACACACACACACACATATGTGCATTTATAACAGCCTACTCTTAAATACTTCATGAAAATAATGAGCAATTCCACTAAAATAATGAGCAATTTACAATAATACACTTACATAATTGTTCGAGTTGGGAGCTGTACGAAACTCAGGGTACCACTGTACTTACATTAATAATGTAATGTTGAGAGTCATCACCATTTCCTTTAAAAACCTTCAGCCTATCATGTGAATGATTTCCTGTCAGGTTCATAATTTCCTTTTATTTTCTTCTCAGCCTTGCTGTATGGTTCGCGTCACCCGACAGAAGCGAGATGAGAAGAGCAGCTTGATCTAATCATAGGTCTGAAACTTGATATTTCATCCTGGGAACTCCTATGTTCCTCCACCTTTGACCAGAATCTACACTTCTTATCATTACGAGAACTCTGCTGTTCTACTACTGTGCAGGTCAATGATCTCCTCAAAGCCCTCATCTTGAGAACTCTGCTTTTCCTATACCACCAGGACAAGGATACTATTTCTACAACATTCTATGGTTAAGGAACTTGGCCTGTTCCCTATACAGTGGACCCTCGGTTTTCGTTCACCTAAAAACTCGAACAATTATGTAAGTGTATTTTCCTAAGTGCTTTTGTAAGTGTATTTTTGGGGGTTCTGAAATGACTAATCTAATTTACATTTGTCCTTATGGGAACAAATTCGTTCGGTAATGGCACTCAAACAGCATTCTGGAAAGAATTTTCGGCGAAAACCGGGGGTCCACTGTACCTCTGTTGCCAATCTCCAGTTGTCTACCACTGTCGGCAGCCAACTCCATTACCTGAGCTGCTAGCTGTGCACCTTCATAGGCGTTGTTACCTTCTAGAGCTGGACTTCACAATAGTCACAACCACCTGTGACCACACAGCACTGCCATACCAATGGCAGATTCAGAAGAACATAATTCTGTACATATTAGGCTTGCTTCATTTTATTTATTTATATATTTAATTTTTCTATCATTTGCTTCAGTTAGAACGAATTCATATTTAATTGTTTTATATTTTGAGATTTGCTTATACGTACAGTGGACCCCCGAGTTTCGGTCATAATTCATTCCAGAAGGCTGTTCAAGTGCCATTACCGAATGAATATGTTCTTCCTTAAGGAAAAATGTAAATTAGATTAGTCCTTTCAGACCCCCAAAAATACACATACAAAAGCACTTACAATATTAAACTTACATAACTGTTCGATTTCCGAGGTGACCGAAACTCGAGGGTCCACTGTATTAATAAAATTTGTTTATCTTATTTTGTTATAATTTATTTTTATGTTTTCTTTCCATGAGGAGGAGGAGTTTCCTTCAAATGCTCTCTGAGGGTCTGAAGGGGCCTTACACCTTCACACTTCTTCATCACTTCTCCCTTCATTTATGATGGCATCTAAAGGTAATTAGAAAGGATTAAACTCAGTGAACAAGGTACAGTGGACCCCCGAGTAACGAACACCCCGGAAATCGTACAATTATGTAAGTATAATATTGTAAGTGCTTGTGGAAGTGTATTTTTGGGGGTCTGAAATAGACTAACCTACGTGACATTATTCCTTAAGGGAGTAAATTCGTTCGGTAATGGCACTTGAGCAGGCTTCTGGAATGAAGTTTTTACGTTACTCGGGGGTCCACTGTACAGGAAACACATGCATAGCTGATTACTACTTGGGATTTTTTTTTTTAAATTGCGCTACTTTCAGTCTTTGCATTGGATAAGAGTGATCTATAGATAACCCCTTCAGGCACAACGTTTTCTGTAATGGTCGCAGCCACTTTTTTTTATCCCTCCCTGCCCTTCCCCACCAACCACCCTTCAATACCTCTCCATATAATTCTTATTTATTTTTTTTATTACCACATTGGCCATTTCCCACCAAGGCAGGGTGGCCCGAAAAAGAAAAACTTTTTTCATCATTTACTCCATCACTGTCTTGCCAGAGGCGCGCTTACACTACAGTTATAAAACTGCAACATTAACACCCCTCCTTCAGAGTGCTGGAACTGTACTTCCCACCTCCAGGAATCAAGTCCGACCTGCCGGTTTCCCTGAATCCCTTCATATAATGTAAGTTTTTATTAATTTGGGCGCCTTTATCATGCTTCTACGCTATTTATGTTATACCTAATATTATTCTGGAATAAATAGGATAGGTAGATAACCTTTATTGATATTAATAGTATAATTGTACAATATTTTATAGTGCTGTTAGGCACACCTCCGTGCGTCATGGTGAACCATCAGTTACTGTGGCAGCTCATGCCTTCTCCCTCTCTGCTATAGCTCTTCCCACTTTGTAACAATGCCAAATGGTGAATTAAATATAATAGAAAGAAAAATAGAAAAAAATAAATAAAAAATAAGAAAAAATTCTGAAAATTCACTTCACGTTTAGACTTATATTACGGTTGTGCTATCACAATAAATGTTGAAATGACTATAATTCATTGTAGAAACATAGTACAACAGACTTACACCAAAATGTTGCTCTTTTCTGTAACCTTAACTCATTTTTTATTTATTCAAACTTTTTATTCTGAATAAAGAAACAGTCTAAAGGAAACCGGGCATTGTTTTATATTTTTGGTGTATGTAGGACCTTTTGGGCATTTTCTTAAAAAAAAAAAAAAAAATCCAGTTTCATCCATATTAAAGATCTGTTCTGGACAGTATCAGCCTTTCTCAATGATTTTATCAAACTGGTCAACAAATCTTTCCGCTGCTTCTGCGTTTGCTGCCTCATCACATACTCCTATTATGCAAGTTGAATCTCTGATGAAACCATTGAAACCATCCATGGCTTGCTGTGAGTGTTTCTGTTGATTCCTCACCTTCACATGCCTTGGCTTGAATTACTAAAAGGCTCATTGGCATTCTTTTTTGTATCTGATCATCAAACCAGATCACCAGTAATTTCTCCATTTCCTGAATGAGGCCTTTCCGCTGCCTAGTTATTATGGCTTGAAATCCTGTCGATGCTTTCACTGCCTCTTTCACTCTTATCTTTATCCTTCAAGATAGTGGAAATGGTAGAATACGCCAGCTTCAAGTCATTGGCTATCACTTGCACTTTCTTACCAGCTTCATACTTGTTTATAATCTTCATTTTCACCTCAATATCGAAAGCCTTAGTAAGTAAGTTTATTCAGGTATACAGTTACATTATCATACATACCAGTATGTGTAGAGAACCTAGGATAACCCAAAAAAGTCAGAGTGACTTATTTCCATTGGGGTCATTCCTTTGTTCCTTGGCATTTCCTTTTTGCTGACATCTTGTACTAAGGGATGCACAATAAAGTACACAAACATGTAGTCTTGGAGACTGTGAAAGCTAGTGCACTGAGTGGCTGCGGGAAGGAGACTGAGATGCTTGATGCTGAGATGCAGCGCTGCTCGCTTCAATGACCCAAGACTCGTCAGAGAGCCTGTCGTAACTCCAAGTTGTCGGTAAATGAGTATGTCAGTAAGTGAGAAGAGGCTGTATTTTTATATGTTTATACAGTAGTGTACTGTATATTGTAATAAACAGAATAGAGGAGTATATTGCTAAGTGAGGAGAGGCTGCTGTACATAATTAAAAAGAAATCTAAATGGCTATCACATTTTATTTACAAAAGAAACTTTTTATCATACTGTACAACTACTGTGTGCTTTATACTGTACTTATAGGAGTCACAGCTTTGTTCAAAGCCTGTATACACATCCTTACAAAATATTTCCAAATAAAAATACTTTGGTGTATTGCATACCTTGCGCATATGATAGGTGTAACTAGCATGAAACCTCCAATGTTTACTGCAAGTGGAACAGTGATATAATGCTTTCTTCTGGTGATGTGTTCTTTTGTGCAGAGTCAGGTTGGACATGCAACTGAAGGTTTTGTTACATTCAGTGCATGGGTAACCTTTATGAGCCCTCAAGTGTTCAGCTAACAGGGAGGTGTGGGGAAAAGTATAGCCACACTGAGGACACTGATGAGTTCCATGTGAAAGACCATGAACACAAGCTTGATGTCGCTCAAGTGCTTCTTTTCTGCTGAAGCTCCTGCCACACTGATCACATAGGCATCCCTACAAAAAGCAAAATTTTAAATACAGTATCCGGAAAAAATGAGAAAGTGAAAAAGAATCATTTCTATTTATGGAATTCAAACCAAATCATTATTAAATCACAGTATAAAATATACTGTACAGTACTAAAAGTATAAGTTTTAAGCATGCAATAAAGTAGATAACAGTTTTATTTTTTTTTCAACACACAGGTCGCCTCCCACCAAGGCAGGGTGGCCCGACAAAGAAAAACTTTCATCATCACTCACTCCATCACTGTTTTGCCAGAGGCGTGCTTACACTACAGCTACAAAACTCCAACATTAACACCCTCCACAAAAATAAATATATAAGAAGATTTGAAGTATGAAAAACTTTGTGAAGGGTTCCATAAGCCACTATAGGAATTGCTCCCTGTAGGCTTAATTTCTATAACATCTGTCCCGGTAACAGGACTTAAAACCACTTCAAACCCAGTATGACCACTTGTTTACTTCAATAGTGTAAAGGTGCACTATTACCACTAAAGTATCTCTAGTGTCAACACATCATACATTGCTCAGGCTCCCAGCAACATTCAATAATAATTTGAGATGCATATTATCAAGGGAAAGTGGCATACACTGTGGGTCCTTAAATCACTTCGCAGAAATGAGTCATTCAAATGTCAGAACCCTACATTCAGTTTGGATTTCATAAACCAATATAGGAATCCTACCACAGCACCCAAAATCACAACGGAGGTAACTGAAAACTAAGGAGAATAACCAAACTGAGAAGCACTAAGTCATAAACTTATTATCTGTGATGGGTGATATTTTAAACTGAATTTGTTGGATAGCAACATCAGTTTTAATGGGATTAAAAGATTTCTTATACCAGCCTTGGGTAGATCTGTGTATCAGTTAGGGACTTGCTTAAATTTCAAATATTTAATACATACTCTTTGAAATAAGGCACAGGTAGAACAGCAGCAGCAACTATAATAAATAATAGCATGCATCAGGAATTCCATTATTCCTGTGTGGAAATAATAACTGGATTTAGAGAACCGTCTGGTCTAGAATTAGTGGCACCTGAATGGACATTGGGTCCACAAGTTTTCCTGTTTGAGAGGAAAGTACAAACAATGTCAGAGGTTAAATGTCTCTAATTTGCTGTATATAAACGATTTGCGAGATGGAATAAAAATTTATTTGAACATAGGGTATTTGCAGATAATACGAAGATCCCATGTAAAATATCAAACAAAGTTGAACCTAGGAATCATCATAGGCAAAGACTATTACCAGAGGGTCACAAATGAAATATGAGAAATTCTTATGCATCACTAGATGAACTTGAAATATCCTTTAGATCAGCATTTCTCAAACAGTGAGCTGTGACCCCTTTGGGGAGTGGGAGAGGAGAAACCTTAAATAACTGATGGGTCATTGGGCACATTGGCTAAAAAACACTAACACACAAACAACCCGCACATAGAAGAGAGGAGCTTACCACGACGTTTCAGTTCGACTTGGACCATTTACAAAGTCACACTAACAAAAAGAAGGGGTAGGAGGGGTATATATAGAGACCAGCAGACAGGGGCGGGAACAAGAAAGTGGTGGAGGAGTAATAGTGGAAGTAGTAGTGGTAGTAGTAGCAGTAGTAGTAGTGGAGTCATGGAGTCAGTCATATTCTAGGAAAGAGGAGCACTGCAAGGAGCTAGCGGCCCACATAGAGTAGGGGCAAGAACACAGAGGGGGTAAAAAATAATAAATAATAAAGAAGGACAAATACAAGGCAAAAGAAAGAAAACCCAGAGGAGAAAGAAGAAAGAGGAAAGGGGGAAGAGAGAGAAGGGGAAAGGAATCAGGTTAAGTCACAAGTGTTCTGAACACTACTACCACTACTACTTCCACTATTACTCCTCCACCACTTTCTTGTTCCCGCCCCTGTCTGCTGGCCTCTATACAGTGGACCCTCGGTTAACGAATATCCCGGAAATCGTGCAATTATGTAAGTATAATTTTGTAAGTTCTTGTGGAAGTGTATTTTTGGGGGTCTGAAATAGACTAACCTACGTGAAATTTTTCCTTAAGGGAGTAAATTCGTTCGGTAATGGCACTTGAGCAGACTTCAGGAGTGAAGTTTTTACGAAACTCGGGGGTCCACTGTATATACCCCCTCCTACCCCTTCTTATTGTTTGTGTGACTTTAAAAAACACTATTTTTACATACATATAGGGTTGGGGAAATGCTAATAAGACTGTTCACAACATACTTTTGACAAAAATTGGAATGAGTGGTGGTGGTATTATATCTGCACTTTAAATAAAAACGAGAATAAAACAGAAAAAATCAAAGATAAGCCCCAAATAGCTCTCATATTTAAAAGATGCAAATTACAAAGAAAGACTATAGGAATCAGACATGCCCTCACTGAATCATAGGAGGATAAGAGACATGATAATCACACAAAGTAGAACTAGAGGCACCAAAGGGATACTAGAAAGTTTCTGTTAGTGGAAGAACAAGGATATAATTTACAAGGAGGCAGTAAGTGCTACAACAACTGGATATGTTAAAAAATACTATAAGACACATCAAATACCAACGACAGATCACTACAAACTTAGCACTGTACCTGTAAGGAATTAGGAGGGCTATGAACTGTAGAATTTTTATTATACTTGTGAAATAAGCCTACCTTTAAAAGTGCTGTTAAATCATTATGAAATGACTTCATATGCCGTGGAAGATATGCAGCACTAGAGAGCTTCACCTGTAGAAAATAAAACAAAAATTTCAAGATGGTATTAATGGGAAAAAAAAAAATAGGCAGACATAAGCAGAGCAAACCTTTTGTGAAGCAGAACCACTGTAAACTGCCTGCTTGATTCTTACAAGCAGGCAAAACAAATAATTAATCAGAGGATGACAAAACTGTCATGTCAGGAGGAGGAAATGAATAAGTGCATTTACACAAGATGACACTTCAGATGAAGGGAATTTGAAACCCCAATATCCATTTGAACCAAACAATGATATACCCAAAGTTTCATAAAAGCTAATGTTGGATATTGAGAGAAAAAAATAAAAATAGAACCAGAGGAGACTGTACAAAGCATTTTGATGTGCAAAAAACTAAACTATCCAATGAGAAACCTTCAGGGAGGGAAGGGAGGTGACTTGCTGATAGTGAAGGGATCTTCATCCAAATACAAAACCAGAGCTAAAATAAAATCTCTTGAATTGGATCTATGTTTTCCCTTCTCGGATCAAGTCAGAGTGTCCCACATCCTCGCTATGGGGATTTTTATTTATAGGATTGTAAAGCATGCAAAACTAAATAAAATTAGATTGAATGGAGTATTTACATGCTGTTGTAAGTGATTATGCAGTGCAGTGCAGTTTCACATCACATTTAAATACAACACTATCCCAGACACTACAGTATAGTACAGTGGTACCCCGACTTACGATATTTTTTCATTCCAGAATACTGTTCAAGTGCCATTACCAAACGAATTTATCTCCAAAAGAAATGATGTAAAATAGACTAGTCCTTTTAGACCCCCAAAATTACACTTACAAAAACATTTAAAAAAATAAACTTACATAAAAGGGTGTGTTTGGGGACCATCGTAAGTCGGGGTACCACTGTACGTATAACTAAATGTAAAGTGACACTAATGCAATCTTGCCTACACTCAATTGATTTTTTTTATAGTGCTTGAAAAAATAAATGGTAATATGCTCTGGAAGCTTGGAAGCATCAAGCTATGCCTAAAATCTGGGTACTATATCCTATGAGATTTTTTTCTTTGACTCAAGCTAAGCCTAATCCAATGTTTGGAGAAACACAGGTCTCTTACCCTACTGCAAGTAAAACTACTAAAAGCATTTTTCACATTCTGCAATCTATACGTGTCATCAGCTGTAATTCTCAGCCAATTTAGACGAAAGGGGAAATATTCCCACCATTTATGGTGAAAGACATGCTGGGTTCTTAAGCCAATCAAGCACTTTGTGGGGAGAGTGGCACCCCCCTCCCAGGAGAGAAGCCATACCTCTCAGCACAAACCACTTGAACCCCATGAACACCTCAAAGTGGCCCAGTATCAGAGAAGCACTATAATTTTGCTTAAGAATGCATTATGCCTAGTTTTCCAAATAGACATATAAATATAAGGCTTGCCTGGTTTAAGTGGTAAATTAATCACATGCACAGTAAAGGAAAAATACAGTAGATAAAGTTACAACATACAGTGGACCCCCGAGTTTCGTAAAAACTTCACTCCTGAAGTCTGCTCAAGTGCCATTACCAAACGAATTTACCCCTTAAGAAAAATGTCACGTAGGTTAGTCTATTTCAGACCCCAAAATACTTTTCCACAAGCACTTACAATATTATACTTACATAAATGTACGATTTCCGGGTTACGAAACTCGGGGGTCCACTGTATAGTACAGCGGAACCTCCACTTACGAGTGCCCCCACGTGCGAGTTTTTCCAGATACGAGCAGTCACTCGGTCGATTTTTTGCTTCCAGATGAGAGCACGCCTCAAGGGAGGTTCCTTGACGCTGGTGAGGGGCTCTTGCTCTTGATCTAGGGAATTGGATCTGTGCTCCAGTTCCCTAAATTAATAATAATAATAATACGTAATAATAATAATAATAATAATTATTATTATTATTATTATTATAATATTAATATTATAATAATTATCATTATAACAATAAATGATTTTTGGTAAATATTATTTTTCTCAGTTGTTTGTTGGGCTATCTTATTGAAACTTGGGCAATGTATGATGGAAAGATGCTTTTAACGTACACTAAAAATTAAAGAAATCGGACCATAAATAATGGAGTTCACTTCAGAGTTATTAGCCGCCCCTTAGTGGCATTTTCGTATGGTTTTTATGGTTGTATTCTCGTATTTTTGGTCTCATTTGATAGAATGGAAGATATATTACAGAAATAGTAGATATGATTTTGATTGGTTTCACAACAAAAAGTACAGTGGACCCCCGAGTTTCGTAAACCCCGGAAATCGTACATTTATGTAAGTATAATAGACTAACCTACGTGACATTTTTTCTTAAGGGTAAATTGCTCAGTAATGGCACTTGAGCAGACTTCAGGAGTGAAGTTTTTACGAAACTCGGGGGTCCACTGTACCTTGAAATTGAGCTCAAAGTAGCGGAAATGTTTGATTCTTTGGTGAGTAAATAAATGACTGCCACCGTCCAATACCTGTCCAACTGGGCCATTCAAATATGCAAGTCATGAATGACATTATTCATACAATTATTACAATAATGAAGTAGTCTACATAATGTAGGTGCATTAATAAATAATAATATGTAATAATAATAATACGTAGTATAATAATTATATAATAATATACGTAATACTATAATAACATAAATTATTTTAATAATGCGTACATACTAATAATAATAAATACAGCGGTACCCCGAGTTTCATACATAATTCGTTCCAAAAGGCTGTGAATGCTGTTACGAAACGAATTTGTTCCCATAAGGAATAATGTAAATTAGATTAGTCTGTTTCAGACCCCCAAAAATACACTTACAAAAGCACTTACTACAATAATACACTTACATAATTGTTCAAGTTGGGAGCTGTACAAAACTCGGGGTACCACTGTAATACTATAATACAGTGGACCCCCGGTGTTGTGATGCTTCAAACTCGAACAATTATGTAAGTGTATTTTTGTAAGTGCTTTTGTAAGTGTATTTTTTGGGGTCTAAAAGGACTAATCTAATTTACATTTGTCCTTATGGTAACAAATTCCTTCGGTAACGGTACTTGAACAGCATTCTGGAATGAAAAAATCTCGAAAACCGGGGTCCACTGTACTGTAATTATAATACTACTACGTATGTATAAGTGAATTTGAGAATGCCACCACGAGATGGCAGTGTATGAAAACAATGCTCAATCCGCATGTGCTTCAACTGGCAGTAGAGATAATTCTCATGATTTGCTTACGTTTTGTGCAGTTATTTTGCAGAATTTCTTGTTTCTAACCATGGGTCCTAAGAAAGCAAGTGCAAAGGACAGTGCTGAGAAGAAAAAAAGGATGATTTCCATGGAATTAAAGCATTAAGAGTGTAGCATTAAGAGTGTAGCATTAAGAGTGTAGTACAGTGGACCCCGAGTCTAAAACTTCACTCCTGAAGTGCTCATGCCATTAGACAATTTACTCTAAGGAAAAATTTCCGTAGGTTAGCTATTTCAGACCCCCAAAATACACTTCCACAAGAACTTACAAAATTATACTTACATATTGTACAATTTCCGGGTATCGTAACCGAGGTCATGTATAAAGTGTACTATAGAAGTACCATGAGTGTACCAAGGGATGATTTCCATGGAATTAAAGCATTAAGAGTGTAGCATTAAGAGTGTAGCATTAAGAGTGTAGCATTGAGAGTGTAGCATTGAGAGTGTAGCATTGAGAGTGTAGCATTAAGAGTGTAGCATTAAGAGTGTAGCATTAAGTGTGTAGCATTACCAGTGTAGTAATTAAGCGATAGAAAAAGGATGAAACGAAATGAACTCCTGACAGCATACGACGCTGTGCCCAGCATCTCTTCTCCATCTCCAAGGTAAATGCTGTATTATTTAATAATTTATTATGTACATGTACAGTGGACCCTCGGTTAACGGCCATAATTAATTCCAGAATGCTGTTCAAGTGCCGTTACCGAACAAATTTATTCCCATAATGAATAATGTAAATTAGATTAGTCCTTTTAAACCCCCAAATATACACTTACAAAAGCACTTACAAAAATACACTTACATAATGGGTCGAGTTTTGAGCAGTATGTAAACCGGGGGTCCACTGTATTATTATTATTATTATTGTTTTCCTTATGAAACTATGTACGTATGTAGTCAAGCAGGAATGGCCACTGTGGTGGCCCTATACACCCCAACAACCACAATGGCCGCTGTGTCGTCGCCACACACTACCGATCCTCACATATGTAATGACATATTTCATTCATTCTAGTGTATATATCATGTTTCTATGTTATTAATATTGTTTATTATATCATATTAGATGAATTGTGATAGATAAATAAGCTCGTAGAGTTGATATTAGGGAAATACTTGAAGTATTTTGTCGTGTCTAGAATTCCTGAAATGGATTAATTGCATTTCAATTAATTTAAATGAGGAAAATTGACTCGACAAACGAGCAAATTGAGATGCAAGCAAGATCATGGAACGGATTAAACTCGTAAGTGGAGGTTCCACTGTACTTTAAATTTAAAGAAAAAATTTAACATATGTCTAACTTTGGAAAACCAAAACAAAATATGTACATGTATACATGTATAATACTAGTACATTTAAAAAAACTTTGAATGAAAGTACACTTTGGATAGAATGAAGGGCAACATGCTGCTCTGTATTGTAAATATTAGATAAAAGTATAGTAATAGGTGGAATAACAAAGCCAATTCTCCAACTACAGCCTCTCCTCACTTAACGACGGAGTTCCATTCAAAAAACCACGTCGGTAGGCGAATTCGTCGCTAAGTGATTAGCATACTATAATGGAAGTGGGTTTGTCAACTATCTCTGATATTGTTTTAATGTCACCTTTACACCATTTATAACATTTCTGGTATATTTTTAAATGTTTATACAGTAGTGTACTGTATATTGTAATAAACAGAATAGAGAAAATAAACTCTAATACACATTATTTAGGTATAAATACTGGTCAGAGAGCCCATTGTAAGTCTGAGGCATCAGTAAATGAGTATGTTGCTAAGTGAGGAGAGGCTGTAATGTATTACAGATCTCGTAGTTAGGAAAAAAGTTAAACAAATAAAACTTATAGTAGTAATAATTATATTGTGAATACTGTAATAGTACTAAAATATAATTAATGGCTCTTACTGGACAAAATGAACACTTGACTGGCATATTTTTGTAGCATAGTTCAATATGTTTAATGTAATCCCTTCTCACAGCAAAAACACTTTGACATCCTTTACATATATATGATACATTTCTTTTTTCCTTCTTTTTAAAGCACTCATGATTAATATACTCTTTTTTGAGAGGAAAATCTCTTTTACACAAGTCACAATTGATATTAATTTTGCTACATGCTAATTTAGAGCTCTCACATACAGAGGAATATTTTCCACTACTGCTACACAATCCTGAATTCAAGCCTTTAACATCATCTGTATAATATTCAAATTCTTCCAGCTTCTTTGATATTTTTCTTCTCTTTGATGGTAGTTTATGTACTATATCATCTACACTTATTTTTTTATCCTCCTTTTCAGTAACACTTTCATCTGTTTCACATTTTGAATTAGTATTCTGAATGCAGGTTTCAGTGTTATTCTGTATTTCCAAATTTATCTCAAATTCAATTTTTCTTAAATTTTTATGATGATTTCCACAAACTGGAGAATTCTGCATATTATTTTCAGTTTCCCAATATTTCTCTTCAGTTTTTTTTCCAACAAAACCAAAGTTTTCAAGCTGGTTGTCAATCACATTTTTATAATACATATGATCACTGGATGAAAATTCTGAGCATTGTAGAACTGGTGCAGACTGTTCCTTGCATCTTTCATCAGATGACACATTCGTTATAAAATGAATTCTGTCATTACCACCATCAACCATTTCTGTCTCATTTGATTCATCAATGTTTAAAAGATTACTTTTCATATTTACTTTATCATTATAAACTTTTAAAAATAATTCCTTCAGTGTTTTAAGTTCCCTTTTATGATAATCTATTCCAAGTGTCAGACGATAGCATCTGAAGCAAAGTTTAGAAAAACTGACTGCTTGTTTTATTATGTCTCCAACGACTTTGGACACCTGTGTGGCAGAGTGTCGGAGACGAGCAGTGCCCTTTACACCCCTACCTTTATCTACTGTTCGAGAGCATACAAAACAGCAGTCATGATCAAGTTTGCTTGACATTTTTCTGGAAAAAAAAGAAGAGAAAGAAATTAAAAATTATTGGAATATAACTTCAAAATTAAATATGGTGGAATATCTAATAACTGTATGGCATATGTCTCTAACTGTTCTTGACAAAGCTTATTATATAGAACTACTAACAAAATTAAGAAATCAGAAACAACTAACATTATCATATCAAGTTACTCCCAAATCATAAAGCTGATGATCTCGATGATCTCACTGATACAGTGGACCCCTCAGATTTCGTCAATAATTCATTCCAGAATGCTGTTTGAGTGCCATTACCGAACGAATTTGTTCCCATAAGGAATAACGTAAATTAGATTAGTCCTTTTAGACCCCCAAAAATATACTTACAAAAGCACTTACAAAAATACACTTACATAATTATTCGAGATGGGAGAAGTACGAAATCCGGGGGTCCACTGTACTCATAATTACAAGACACTGCCAAACCTGTCAGTGTTTCATTATTTAAATAATGTACCATACAATAATGGTTTTCTTTTGATGTTTTGCCTAGTTTGAGAATTTCAGGGAAACCTTTCACAAATGTTTTTTCATGTTGCATTTGGATTCCTAATACAGTTTTACCTTGGGTTACGAGCTTAATTCATTCCAGAAGGCTATTCGAGTGCCGATACCGAATGAATTTCAGACCCCCAAAAATACACTTACAAAAGCACTTACAGAAATACACTTACATAATTGTTCGAGTTGGGAGCTGCTTGTATGTCGAGGTACCGTATTTTATTATAGAAGATTTGCCTTGTGTTTTCTACCAGTTAAGGTATAATTGTCTAGTTTTCTCTACAGTTAAAGTACAGTATGTATACCTTTTCTGGGCTATAAGTTTAGTGATTTTTACCAGAAATTAGTTGTGTTAATAATGAGGAGTGTTGCAAAAGCCACTGATTTTGCTCAAGAAGCTGTATTGCATTCCCAATATGCAGTCTGCAGTTTCTTTTATGTCTTGCATTTTACAAGTTGGTAATGAGAAAGATGGGGGTAGTGGCAAGTTGTTCCGTCAGAGAGTGCAATTAATTTCAGTGAGGCTATTATTCACATTCAAAAGTGATCTAGAATGGGTACAAATGGCTCTGAGTCTTGTGAAATCCTAATATTAATCACACGTAATTACCGCGTAATAATTATGGTACCTATGCTCAATAACAATCCACATGAAGACAGAAACACACAAGATTAATTGATCTGTATACTATATCAACCCCCTTTGGGATCCACTTCATCTAAAGAGGATTCCAGAAGAGGGTTGAAATACGTATACAGATCAATTAATCTCCCGAGTTTCTGTTGCCATGTGGATTATTATTGAGCACTGACAAGTGTTTATTACACTTTAGTTATTCATGGTACCTATATATACATGTATAGCTGCAGAAGAACAGCTATGCCTATGATGGCCTGTCTTCATTAACATGTTCATCATATAATTTTTTAAATTTCAATGGTGATGGCACTTACTATCACCTCTTCCAGTTTATTCCATTCTTCCACCACTCTACTGTACTACTTGTAATGAAAAATTTCCCAGAATCCCTTCGGCTCCATTTTTAATTTACACGTTGTCTCTTGTTACCCCTGTTGAAGGTACTAGAAGACTTTATTTATTCGTAGCCTTTTATATCCTTACATGCTATCATAGCTCCTCTTTCTTTTTTATCAGCCAGTATGGGCATCTTCAGTGCTTTCAGCCTTTTAACTTAACTCATATTTTTTTTTTTAGCTCTGGTATTCATTTTGTAGCCGTTATTTAGACCATAAAAAAATTATCATTAAACAACATACAGTAAAACAAAGAACAATAATATCAACAAAATTAAAGATGCCATTAACAACATAATACTGTAGTCTATCACTGTATCCGAATGCAAACAGTATATTAACAAACAACTTTATTTTTTTTCTCCTAAAGGTGAAAGTACATGGCAACCCAGGACAAGCATCAAAAGTGATACAGTTTTCATAAATTCAAGTAAAGTACAAGCTCAAATTTTTCTATTATAAATTCTGTTTTCTTACTTTTACACAAATTATCTCTGAATAAAATTCAATAGCTCAATCTCTCAAATACAGGTTAAGTTTGATTAGATAACAAAAAGTCACAATACCGTGACTGGAACAATACACAAATAACCCGCACATAGAAGAGAGGAGCTTACCACGATGTTTTGGTCCGACTTGTACCATTTACAAAGTCACACTAACAAAAATGAGAGAAGGAGGCAGTATATATAGGCCAGCAGACAGAGGTGGGACAAGAGAGGTAGTAGGAAAGGAAGAAGAGAAGTACAGTGGACCCCCGAGTAACGAACACCCCGGAAATCGTACAATTATGTAAGTATAATATTGTAAGTGCTTTTGGAAGTGTATTTTTGGGGGTCTGAAATAGACTAACCTACGTGACATTATTCCTTAAGGGAGTAAATTCATTCGGTAATGACATTTGAGCAGGCTTCTGGAATGAAGTTTTTACGTTACTCGGGGGTCCACTGTAGTGGTAGAGGTGGTAGTAGTAGTGGAGTCAGTCAAAGACTAAGAAAGAGGAGCACTGCAAGGGAGCTAGGGGCCCACAAAGGGTAGAAACAAGAACACAGAGGGGGGAAAAATAATAATGGACCAAACACCCAAGGCAGATGAAAGAAAACCCAAAGGAGAATGAGGAAAGACGGAGAAGGGGAAAAAAGAGTCAGGTTGAGTCTCGGGTGTTCTGAAGTTTGGAGCATTTTACAATGTAATGGGAAAGGAAGGCATTTACAGAGACAAAGCCAGGACTAAGATTCATGCAAGGAAAGTTGTGTATAAGGGAGGATTCAACCAGATGGTGACTGTGAAAGTTAGAAGTAGGGTAGACAGTGTTAGCAGAAGACCAGTCAATAGGATGACTGTGATCTCTGACATGACAGACTTGCCAAAACCAACAATGCTCTTTTCTGTCATGTCAGAGATCAGTCATCCTATTGACTGGTCTTCTGCTAAACCTGTCTACTCTACTTCTAACTTTCACAGTCGCCGTCTGGTTGAATCCTCCGTTATGCACAACTTTCATTGTATGAATCTTAGATCTGGCTTTGTCTCTGTAGATGCCTTCCTTTCCCATTACACTGTAAAATTCTCCAAACTTCAGAACACCCGTGACTTAACCTGATTCTTTTTTCCCCTTCTCTCTCTTTCTTCTTTGGGTTTTCTTTCTTCTGCCTTGGGTATTTGGTCCATTATTATTTTCCTCCCTCTGTGTTCTTGTTCCTACCCCTTGTGGGCCCCACTACTACTACTACCACCTCTACCACTACTTCTCTTCTTCCTTTCCTACTACCTCTCTTGTCCCATCCCTGTCTGCTGACCTATATATACTCCCTCCTTCTCTCCTTTTTGTTAGTGTGATTTTGTAAATGGTCCAAGTCGGACCTAAACGTCGTCGTAAGCTCCTCTCTCCTACGTGCTTGTTATCTGTGTAAGTTTGATTAGGTAAGTTAGGTTGGTTGATACAGTATTGTTATATTGCTTTAAATGTTTTTGGCAATATTATTCATGTTTTTTATATAATTTTATATTGTCTGTTATGATCTCTTGTGATCAACAGTCTAAACTGTTAATTATGAGCTTATATAGCTATCTACTTCAATGCAACTGACAAACTCCCTCAATATTTTTAAGATATTCCACATAATGTTTGGGAATAAAACTATAAATACTCAATTAAACACATAGTAAAATAATATGAACACTGAAAGACAAGATTAGGTATACACTTTGACAGTAACTTAAAATTCAATAATCACATCCAGCACATACTAAAACAATTGCTTGAAGGGTGTGCATTCTTTAAAAAATACATTGCTATGATGTACAGGGTCTCAGACAACATTAATCACTCTGTATTACTCTCTAATCTATTCTTAGCTCACTTATGGTATATATGCCTCGAGTATGACAATGTTCAGCAAATTACCTAAAACCTATTGTAAATCAACAAAAATCTACTCTTAGAATTGATCACTCAATCAGATTCTAGATAATACAAACCCTCACTTAATCAATGTCGAAATGAATTTATCAAAGCTATGGAGCTAACACAAATGCCGAGAGACTGACTACCTCAAACTTACTTAGTCTCCAGGCTGAGGAAATAATCACTTTACAGTGCCCTGTGGCCTGGTGGCTAAAGCTCTTGCTTCACACTGCGAAGGTCTGGGATCGATTCCCAGCCAGGGTAGAAACATTAGGCGTGTTTCTTTACACCTGTTGTCTACGTTCACCCATCAGTAAATGAGTACCTGGGAGGTAGTCGACTGGTGTATATCTGTAGTATACCCGGAGAGGGTTCCGGGGGCCAACTCCCCCATGGCCCGGTCTGTGACCAGGCCTCATGGTGGATCAGGGTCTGATCAACCAAGGTGTTACTGTTGGCCACACGCAAACCGACATATGAACCACAGCCCGGCTGGTCAGGTACTGACTTTAGGTGCTTGTCCAGTGCCTGCTTGAAGACAGCCAGGGGTCTATTGGTAATCCCCCGTATGTATGCTGGGAGGCAGTTGAACAGTCTTGGGCCCCTGACACTTATTGTGTTGTCCCTTATCGTGCTAGTGGCACCCCTGCTTTTCATTGGGGGGATGTTGCATCGTCTGCTGAGTCTTTTGCTTTCATATTGAGTGATTTTCGTGTGCAAGTTTGGTACTAATCCCTCTATGATTTTCTAGGTATATATAATCATGTATCTCTCCCATCTGCATTCTAGGGAGTACAGGTTTAGGAACTTCGAGCGTTCCCAGTAATTGAGGTGCTTTATCGCAGTTGTGTGTGCCATGAAGGTTCTCTGTACATTTTCTAGGTCAGCAATTTCACCTGCCTTGAAAGGTGCTGCTAGTGCAGCAATATTCTAGCCTAGAAAGAACAGGAGACCTGAAGAGTATCATCATGGGCTTGGCATCCCTAGTTTTGAAGGTTCTCATTATCCATCCTGTCATTTTTCTAGCAGATGTAATTGATACAGTGTTATGGTCTTTGAAGGCGAGATCTTCCGACATGATCACTCCCAGGTCTTTTACATTAGTTTTTCGCTCTTGCGTTGTTGGAATTTGTCTTATATTCCGTTGTAGTTTTAATTTACTCACATTTTCCATATCAGAGTGTATAATTGAAATTTCTCATCATTGAATTTCATATTGTTTTCTGAGGCCCATTTTTAAAGATTTGGTTGATGTCCGCCTGGAGTCTTGCGGTGTCTTCAATGGAGGACACTATCATGCAAATTCAGGTGTCATCTGCAAAAGAAGACATGGCGTTGTGGCTAATATCTCTGTCTATGTCAGATATGAGGAGTACAGTGAGTACTGTGCCTTGTGGAACAGAGCTTTTCACCATAGCCGCCTCAGACTTTACTCTGTTTACTACTACTCTTTGTGTTCTATTTGTTAGGAAATTATAGATCCATCTACCAACTTTTCCTGTTATGCCTTTATCGTGCATTTTGTGTGCTTTTACACTGTGGTCACACTTGTCAAACACTTTTGCAAAGTCTGTTTGTCAACTAGAGCATCCAGGACCTTGTCATAGTGGTCCAGTTGCTGGGACAGACAGGAGCAACCTGCTCTAAACTCATGCTGCCCTGGGTTATGTAACTAATGGGTATCTAGATGGGTGGCAATCTTGCTTCTTAGAACCCTTTCAAAGATTTTTATGATATGGAACATTAGTGCTATCAGTCTGTAGATCTTTGTAATTGCTTTACTGCCCCCTTTGTGGAGTGGGGCTATGTCTGTTGTTTTTAGCATCTCTGGGATGACCCGTGTCCATGCTCCCTCTCCATAGGATGTTAAGAGCACGTGATAGGCGCTTCTTGCAATTCTTGATGAACATGGAGTTCCATAAGTCTGGGCCTGGGGCAGAGGGCATGGGCATGTCATTTATCACCTTTTCGAAGTCGCTTGGCATAAGGATAATGTCAGATAGGTTTGCGTTTACCAAATTCTGTGGCTCTCTCATAAAAAATTCATTTAGGTCTTCGACTCTCAGTCTGGTTAGCGGCTCGCTAAAGACAGAGTCATATTGGGACTCGAGTAGCTCACTCGTTTCCTTGCTGTCATCTGTGTAAGACCCATCTTGTTTAAGTAGGGGCCCAATATTGGATGTTGTTCTCAACTTTGATTTGGCATAAGAAAAGAAATACATTGGGTTTCTTTCAATTTTATTTATGGCTTTTAGTTCTTCCCACATTTCTTGACTCCTGTACGATTCCTTTAGCTTTAGTTCGATGTTTGCTATTTCTCTGACCAGTGTCTCCCTATGTATTGCAGATATATTGCCCTCTTTTAGCCGCTCTGTTATTCTTTGCCTTCGCCTGTAAAGGAAGCATCTTTCTCTTTCTAGTTTACATCTCCTTTTTCGTAAAGGAGCATACCTCGAGTGCCACAGAGTTAATCTGTTCTAGACATAGGTTGGGATCTGTGTTGCTAAGGTTATCTTCCCAGTTTATATCATTTAGAACTTGGTTTACTTGGTCTCACTTTATGTTCTTGTTATTGAAGTTGAATTTGGTGAAGGCTCCCTCGTGACTGATCACATTTTGTCGGTCTGGGGCCCCGCACATACATGTACATATCTGAACCTCTATGTTGTGATCTGAGTACAGTGGTTCCCCGAGTTTCGTACACCCCGGAAATCGTACAATTATGTAAGTATAATATTGTAAGTGCTTGTGGAAATGTATTTTTGGGGGTCTGAAATAGACTAACCTATGTGACATTTTTCCTTAAGGGAGTAAATTTGTTCGGTAATGGCGCTTGAGCAGGCTTCTGGAGTGAAGTTTTTACGAAACTCGGGGGACAACTGTATATTGTTTTTGATATGATGACATTTCGTATCAGATCATCACTGTTTGTGAAGATGAGGTCCAGTGTATTCTCCAATCTTGTAGGCTCTATTATTTGTTGGTTTAAGGTGAATTTGGTGCAGAGACTTAAAAGCTCGTGTGTGTGCGAGTTCTCATCTGAGCTGCCTCCTGGTGTTATCTCTGCAACATTATTATTTGCTATATTCCTCCATTTTAGGTGCCTTAAGTTGAAATCCCCCAGGAGCAAGATGTTGGGGGCAGGAGCTGGAAGATTTTCCAGACAGTGGTCAATTTTCAAAAGCTGTTCCTGGAATTGTTGGGACGTTGCATCTGAAGGCTTGTATGCAACCACAATGACCAGATTTTGGTTCTCGATCTTTACTGCTAAAACTTCAACTACATCATTTGAGGCATTTAGTAGTTCCGAGCATATAAGTGACTCTGTGATATACAGGCCAACCCCCCCCTCCCCCCTTTTGCCTGTTCACTCTGTCGCATCTGTATAGGTTGTAACCCGGGATCCATATTTCGTTGTCCAAGTGATCCTTTATGTGGGTCTCTGTGAAAACTGCGAACACTACGTTTGACTCTGTAAGCAGTGCACGGATGAAAGGTATTTTGTTGTTCGTTGCTGGCTTTAGATTCTGTATAATTGCAAAGAAGAATGTTGCTGAATTGGTGGTATTGGGGGTCGCATCCTGGGACAAAACTGACCTAATTTGCCCAAAATGCCCTGCATAACATGTGGCTTTCTACATAGTAGTATGCCATTGATGTCAGCTAGGCCTGTATACCATGTACATGTACTTGTAGTAAACAAAGATACATATTATTATTATGTATTATCATATCTACATCTCCAGAACTTTTGCTCTTTCCTCTTTATTTAGACTGAGGAAGCCTGGACGAGCAGGCAAAACATCTCCTCAATAAAGATACAGGTACAGGTATACATAAATACAATTATCATACCAAGTAACGTGTAAATTAACTAAACCTGTAGGGGTCATAAAGCGTCTGGGAAGAATATGAGGCACTCAGGTTCGATGCAAGGAAGGGGAAGACAGGTAGAGAGTAAGGAAAAAAAAAAGGGGGGGAAGGGGAGGCAGGAAAATGGTGCCCCGAGCAGTGCACCCGGTGGGCACGGGTAGAAAATGGGTGCAATTAGTCACCTCGATTAGTGATCTCTTTTCTGCTACAAGTAATTTGCTTAGAGGTTCTTCTTCCTGATGCTTGCAAATTACTTAGACGTTCTTCTTCAGGATACGAGTAGTTCGATTATTATTATAACCGTGGGAGAGCGCTAAACCCGTGGGGTTTAGCCCTCCCCCTGTGGAGGTGGGGGATGGAAGGTATTCACTCAAAAGTTGGAGCACAGATCCAATTCCCTAGATCCAGAGCCCCTCACCAGCGTCAAGGAACCTCCCTCGAGTGGTCAGTAGTTTGCTGAGAGGTTTCTTCTTCTCCCGACGACTGCACGAGTTGTGATGTAGAATTACTAGTGTTAAGGTATTCAAAGGTATTCAAAGGTGTTGCTTCAGCAATGTCTGTTGTCTTTTTTCTTCTTCTTCGTTGGGGTTTTATTGGGCCACTGACAGCCTAAGCCGTATCGAGCCCGACCTCTCGATGGCACGAGGAAGATTTGTTGCCCAAGGCTGGGCGATGAAAGAAAAGGAACAAAAGTTCCTTTGTAAATAGATAGAAACTTGAAAGTTTCCGATTAGGCCCGGGTGGACCCCTTGCCAAGCCCCAGCAAAGCGGGACCCCCACACCCCCACCTGAGTACAGTAACCGGCTTCCCACCAAAAACCGTTAAATAATTTTCCGCAGAGCGGAAAAAATGGAGCTGGCTAAAAGTAAGCCGATGAACAGGTGCCCCTCCTGTAGAGTGCCCGGCGGGCAAAATAGATGAGGACAAGCGTCCCAGAGAGAACGGGGGAAATTTGTCACTGATACTCATGCGAGAGAGAGACGTCCACACCCGACGAAGGCTGGCGCAGAAGTCCAATGTCTGTTGTCACTGCAGTTGCTTAAAGGAATCAACGTCCTAGTTGTTGTTGTTTATAGGGCCACTGACAGCATACGTCGTATCGAGCCCTGCCGTCCAGCGCTCGGAAAAGAAACCTCGACCAAAGTGTAAGTTTATTCAGGTATACACAAATACATTTACATACATTATCATACATAGCAGCATATGTGTAGAGAACCTAGGATAACCCAAAAAAGTCAGACAGAGTGACTTATTTCCATTGGGGTCCTTTTTATACTTTAATATTTTACATTGTAGGATATATATGTTATTATATTATAAAGGATATATGTATACACTAGGAATAAGGTAAAAAGAGTTATTTACATATACATGTGTGTTAGCTAAAAAAATAAAAAAATCATTCTCCTCCCTTTCTGTCGCTACATTCATTAGGTACCTTTTGGTTCTCTTCTTGAACTGGCTCATGCTGTGACTGGCTTTGACATGTGCAGGCAGTCTGTTCCATTCCTTTATTGCTGTACAATAAAAGGTGTTTGAAGCCTGGCCACTGACTGTGGGCACTACAAAGTTGTGCTCTCTCCCCCTAGTACTATGACTGCTTTGGTTCCCAGCCTTGACAAAATTGGCAGCAAGATATTCTGGACACTGTTTGTGAGCAATTTTATAAACTTGATTTAATTTAAGTTGTTTTACTCTGTCTTCAATATTCAGCATATCCAATTGTTGTAATTCATCCTGGCCTACATCCTCTCTTGGACCCAGGTCCAGGATGAATCTTACCATTTTGTTCTGGGTGATTTGCAGCTTATCTTTCAGTTTTTTTGTCAAGGCAGAGTACCATGAAGAGCAAGCGTAGTCCATATGACATTGTATAAGGGCTAGACATAGGGTCCTGCGAGCCTCAGTAGGTAGACACTGTGCTTGTCTGTAGAGGAACTTCAGTCTGGCATTCGCTTTCTTTACTACACTGTTCCCTATCAATTCTCCTGACATGCATGGGTCAAAGGGGATTCCCAGATATTTTACTGAGGAAACTGAAGTGATGGATTCCCCATTACACCGGACATTAAAATTATTTACCCTGCTCAGTTTATATTTCGTGCCAAAGAGTATGGCTTCTGTTTTCCCTAGATGTAACGATAGTTTGTTGTCTACTAACCATTTGCTGCAGGACTCCAGTTCCAGTGTTATTACATTAGTTATATCTTGTGGGTCTTTACCTGACACTAACAGAGCACTGTCATCCACATACAGTAGGAGTTTGCACTTGACACTGATGAGCATATCATTTACATAACACAGGAATAATAAAGGACCCAGTATACTACCTTGGGGAACTTCACATGCTATCGGCAGTGGTTCTGATTCCGTTTTGTTGATTTTGACAATTTGTTTCCTGTTGCTAAGATAGGACCATGAAGAGCAAGCGTAGTCTGTGGAACCTATGCCGATAGCTTGAAGTTTCTTAAGTGGAAGGAAGAGGACTAATAACTGCGTATTATATGTCCCTAATACGCCCTGAAGCCAGCAAGAATGCGCAGGTACAGGCCAAGATCTCCTGACGGTCTGGAGGGTCAAACCCCTACCCATTGAGAAGGAGAGGTAGGGTTAAAGACTGCACCCCAAACGTGCGCAAGGCCGCACGGAGAATAGTCCGTGCAGTGGTAACGTGGGCACCACAGTAGGAAGTGTTCCACCGTCCCAGGCTGTGAGGGACATCACGGGCAGTACGGAGAATCCGTCATCCGAAGGCAGTGCAGATGAGCTGCCAGTCGTGAGTGCCCAACCCGGAGGCGAGTCAATGCAACATCCACCGAGCGATTGGCATGGTGAGCCCAAGGGCAGGGGCCATTGAAAGATTGGACAGGAGGATCTGGAGCGTACCAGATTCTCTTGCCATAAATGGCGGATTTCCTTCCTAACAACCCTTGTGAAATCACTGCGGACCACTGCAAGAGGGGTAATGGTAGGAAGTGCGTGTGCAAGGAAGGCCGCTCGATCAGCCACTTCATTGCCCCGAATGCCAACATGGGCCGGTACCCACTGAAGGGAAATACTCCAACCCAGACTCCGCAAGAATCGCTGAAGAAAAACCTGCGTCTGTCGGACGAGGACGCGTAGGGACCGTGGACGAACAGAGCACAAAAGTGTCAGGAAAGATTGGGAATCAGAGAAGAGAACCACAGGCTGAGGAGGAGGTAAGCAAGGACAAAAACCAAAGCCTGGTGAATGGCAAAGAGTTCCCCTGCTAGGACCGAGTGAGCGGGGTCTAACCACCAGGTTTGACACAGAGAAAGATCAGCGAAGAAGACAGCAGAATACGTAGGAGGAGAGGTTCGTGCTGAGCCGTCCGTGTAGATGGAGAATGAAGAACCATACGTGACAGCACGAAACTCTTCAAAGAAAAATGCAGCTATCTGAAGGGGTTCCCTTTTCCCGTAAGGCCAATCCAGGTGGATGTACCGTGTCAGGTACATGGAGAGGGGAGGGAGTCATCACCGGCGCAGGGAGTGAGAGGTAGGGAAACGTTGGGCCCTGGCCACAAAGGAAGGCTGAACCAAACGTGGGGGGATAGAGGCTGCCTCCCACATCCGTGGAGAGAGGTGGCAGGGGTGAGTACAAGGCAGAGAGGCCATATGATGGAGTCGTAAACAGTCCCTCGCCATTCTCACTGATGAGAGGGGGTCTATCCCAGACTCCACTTCCAAGGCTGCAATGGGGGTGGAGGGAACGCCTCCAGCATATTGCGGATGGCCGAATTCTGGAGAATGTGCAGGCGGCGAAGAGAGGAGGAAGAGGCCGAACCATACACCTCAATCGCATAGGCGAGTTTGCTGTGAACCATAGCTGTATAAAATCGAAAGAGGAGGTCTTGATCTGCCCTCCACTTAGTGCCAGAGATCCGGCGCATAAGCATAGTGTGGCGTGCACATGAGAGATGGAGGGCCATTATGTGTTTCCTCCATGTCAAGAGTGGGGCATCCAAGTTTGACATCCAACCATCGATGAGAAGAGACCAACGGGATTGGTGCCTGACCCAATGGAACAGATGGAAGAGTAGAGAGTCGTCGTCTAGTAAAGCATAAGAACCGGGACCTGGCGACACTAACCTCCAAACCCCAGGTGGCAGCCCATGATGTTATGCATTGTAGGGCATGCTGAAGCTTTTGCTGTGCAGCCAGCAAGGTAGTGGCGCTGGCATACACCAGGGTATGCACGCCCTATATGGAAGGGAGATCCGACATTAATACAAAAAAAAGGAATGGACTGAGAACGGATCCCTGGGGCACTCCCCGGTATATAGGACAGAGTATCACCTTGTCATGTTCACCTAGCAGTTAAATGGACTTGTTATCATGTTCACGTAACAGTTAAATGCACCTGTCATCATGTTCACCTAATAGTTAAATGGACCTGTTATCATGTTCACCTAGCAGTTAAATGGACCTGTTATCATGTTCACCTAATAGTTAAATGGACCTGTTATCATGTTCACCTAGCAGTTAAATGGACCTGTTATCATGTTCACCTAATAGTTAAATTGACCTGTTATCATGTTCACCTAGCAGTTAAATGGACCTGTTATCATGTTCACCTAATAGTTAAATGGACCTGTTATCATGTTCACCTAGCAGTTAAATGGACCTGTTATCATGTTCACCTAGCAGTTAAATGAACAACAATGAACAATAATGAACAACAATGAACAACAACTGCATTATCATTTTTATTTTTGTAAGATTTGGAGACCTGAAAAAAAAGGTGAACATAATAACATGTGCAGGTAACTTGTTCTGGGAAATTGGAGTCAAATTTGAACATTATGAACATAGGAGAGCGTTAAATATTTAGGGGCGATATAATACGTAGACGGTGAGAGCTACCTATTATATTCATAATGAAGCGCTAAACTTGTACGGGCCACACACCGCCTGCAAACAGCAAGTACAACATAGATTTCTTTTATTATGTAAATACATAGTACTATTGTAGACTCCAATTTCTTGTGTCAAAAAGAGTCTTCAGCAGCAACAATGGTTAACTATTATTAATTTAAGCTTCAAAACTGAGCCTTGGTGGGAAGCAACAATAAAAGCTTAAAATAAAAAAAGTGGTATTAGTTATGACAAAGTTTTACATGTAAATATATTTAAAATTCAATTGTCTTTAAAAAAAATTAAATACTGAAATTTATGCTTTTACATTTTTTTTTAAATTTACATATTATACTTGTATCACAAGCAAGTAAAATATTTTTCTCTTTCATTAATTGGTCGCTCACCATGCCCATCCCTTCTAGGGCAGGGTAGGTGCCAAGGCTGGAGCTTGCTACCATCTGCGGCTCGCAATCCTGCCCTTCCCGTCAGCCTCCTTGAGGCGGGGAAGGTGGCAGACCAGAGGGGCCTAGCAACTATCTACCTACGTGCTTGTGGGCGAATATGGCTAGGCCTGGGACCAGTTGGTCCCACCGCTGAGGGGTACCCCCTCCTATGGGAGACTTAGGTCTCTGCTACTCCCACGCCAGGGAGCCGGAGCCGGGTCGCCATCTGGTAAAGACCCGGGCCGGGAGAATTCCCGGTGAATCAACACCTCCTCCTTTCATTAATTTTATTTACAATGATTCAGCATACTTAATGGGAAGGTCGATCACTATGCCCAGCCCTTCGAGGGCAGGGTAGGTGCCAAGGCTGGAGTTTGCTACCATCTGTGGCTCGTAAACCTGCCCTTCCCGTCAGCCTCCTTGGGACAGGGAAGGTGGCAGACCAGAGAGGCCTAGCATTTACCTCCATGCCTCGTACTGGTGGGGAATGTGGCTAGGCCTGGGGCCATTTGGTCCCGCCGCTGAGGGGTACTCTCTTCCATGGGAGACATAGGTCTCTGATACTCCCACGCCAGGGAGCCGGAGCCGGGTCGCCATCTGGTAAAGACCCGGGCCGGGAGAATTCCCGGTGAATCAACACCTCCTCCTCGTGGCCCGGTCTATGACCAGGCCTCCCAGTGGATCAGGGCCTGATCAACGAGGTTGTTACTGCTGGCTGCACGTGTTGTGGGGGTTCTTGCGTAGATTTGGTAATATATTAAAGATGAGCTTGGTATGGTAGTGTTTAATTGAGGCGTTAGATATATGGGAGCTGAGAGTCTTAGGCCTATGTCCGTCTGCACTGCCTATCTGGGTGGAACTGCTGCTGGTCGTCCCGGCACTCGAGCGTTCAAAAAGGGACGGCCTATGATTGGCTAACGAAAGATCACATGGTGATCACATGAACAGCTATGGTATAGCCGTTAGAAATACGAACCGTACACACGTAGTCCAACGTACGAACCACAGCCCGGCTGATCTGGCACTGACTTTAGGTATCTTTCCAGTTCCCTCTTGAAGACAACCAGAGGTCTACTGGTAATGCCCCTTATGGTTGGTGGGAGGCTGTTGAACAGTCTTGGGCCCCGGACACTTATTGTATTTTCTCTTAGTGTACCAGTGGCGCCCCTACTTTTCACTGGGTGTATGTTGCACCGTCTGCCAAGTCTTTTGCTTTCGTATGTAGTGATTTCTGTGTGCATATTAGGGACCAGTCCCTCAAGAATCTTCCAGGTGTAGATTATGATATATCTCTCTTGCCTGCATTCCAGCAAGTACAAGTCAAGTACTTCCAGGTGTTCCCAGTAGTTGAGGTGTTTCATGGAACTTATAAGGTGGGACCAAGTAAACCAAGTCCTAAATGATATAAACTGGGAAGATAGCCTAAGCATCACGGATCCTAACCTATGTCTAGAACAAATTAACTCTGTGGCACTTGAGGTTTGCTCAAGGCAAATTCCCTTAAGGAAAAGGAGGAGAAGATGTAAACTAGAGAGAGGCGCTTCCTATACAGGCGAAGGCAAAGAATAACAGAGCGGCTACAAGAGGCCAATATATCTGAAATACGTAGGGAGGCACTGGTCAGAGAAATAGCAAACATCGAATTAAAACTAAAGGAATCTTACAGGAATCAAGAAACGCAGGAAGAACTAAAAGCCATAAATGAAATTGAAAGAAACCCAAAGTATTTCTTTTCTTATGCCAAAACAAAGTCGATAACAACATCCAGTATTGGGCCCCTATTAAAACGAGATGTGTCCAACACAGATGACAGCAAGGAAATGAGTGAGCTACTAAAGTCCCAGTATGACTCAGTTTTTAGCGAGCCGCTAACCAGACTAAAAGTTGAAGACCTAAATGAATTTTTTATGAGTGTGCCACAGAACCTGGTAGACGCAAGCCTATCTGACATTACCCTGATGCCACATGACTTCGAAAAGGCGATAAATGACATGCCCATGCACTCCGCTCCAGGCCCCGACTCATGGAACTCAGTGTTCATCAAGAACTGCAAGAAGCCTCTATCACGTGCTTTTAACATCCTATGGAGAGGGAGCATGGACACTGGGGTCGTCCCGCAGTTACTAAAAACAACAGACATAGCCCCACTCCACAAAGGCGGCAGTAAAGCAATAGCAAAGAACTACAGACCAATAGCGCTAACGTCCCATATCATAAAAATCTTTGAAACGGTTCTAAAAAGCAAGATCGCCACTCATCTAGATACCCATCAATTACACAACCCTGGGCAGCATGGGTTTATAGCAGGTCGCTCCTGTCTGTCCCAACTACTGGACCACTACGACAAGGTCCTGGATGCTCTAGAAGACAAACAGATGTATATAACAGATGTTATATACACAGACTTTGCAAAAGCCTTTGACAAGTGTGACCATGGTGTAATAGCACACAAAATGCGTGATAAAGGAATAACAGGAAAAGTTGGTAGATGGAGCTATAATTTCCTAACAAGTAGATCACAAAGAGTAGTAGTCAACAGAGTAAAGTCTGAGGCAGCTACGGTGAAAAGCTCTGTTCCACAAGGCACAGTACTCGCTCCCATCCTGTTCCTCATCCTCATATCGGACATAGACAGGGATATAAGCCACAGTGCCGTGTCTTCCTTTGCAGATGACACCCGAATATATGTATATGTATATTATATATATATATATATATATATATATATATATATATATATATATATATATATATATATATATATATATATATATATACATGTGTTGTGTCGAATATGAAAAACTTGCGATTTTGGCTTAAATAGCAACGCTCTTCTTGCAGGATAAGGCAAGCGAAAAAATTTTATGCAATAATTTCGGAAAAATCGTTGTTGTTTCTTCTTGTTTCGCCGGTACTCTCCCGGTCCTGGTTTTTCCAGATGGTGACCCGGCCTTGGCTCCCTGTCTTGGGAGTGTCTTGAGATCTATGTCTCCCATGGGAGGAGGTACAAGGACCTCATCTTTCGGGACCAATTGTCCCCAGGCCTAGCCCCATTCCCAGCCCTCACGGGGCTCGTAGGAAGAAGCTAGGCGTCTGGTCTGCCATCTTCCCCGCCCCAGGGAGGCTCGTGGGAATGGCAGTCTTGTGAGCTGCAGGTGGTAGCAAGCTCTGGCTCTGGCACCCTCCCCGCCCTAGGAGGGCTCTTGGGAGTGGTGTGACTTACCCAAAAATCATTGTGTGGTTCAGCGGTCTAAAGCATCATGTGTTTTCGCTCACCATGAGGCGGGCCAAAGCATCATGGGTTCGGCCCCTGGCTAGTGCAGTGTTGTTACAATAATATAATATATATATATGGAGATCAGTCGTGTTAAAGAAAGGACGTTACGAAAAAAAACAAGAATATTAATTAAAATTTTATTAAAAAAAAGTAAAAATATTGTAGATAACAATAAATACATTATCTCAGCATAATGGCACGTAATTAGCAAGCTGCGTGTATCACATTATTAACACTGGGAATGGATGGTAAGGTCAGAGACGAGAACTAGAGAATAAAAGCTTTCACTGAGACTACGTTTAGATCAGTGTCTTTTATTATGGTGCTTGTCCCTACTACGCTATTCCATCCATGAGTAAAGAATGACTTATTAATTACATATTTATTTATCTTAAATTATATATTTATCTATGACTATTTTTATATATATTCTAATCAGGTCACATGATCATGCCAATTCTTAGCACATTCTCAGTAGTAGTGAGAGATATCTTTATTGTACGAGAGAGAGAGCTATATATATATATATATATATATATATATATATATCAGTTAACATCAGACTAACAACATAAACCTTCATCACTACTTCCGCACCTCATCAATGATTTCTTCCTAACTTTCTTAAGAGAAGTATCGGGCAAACATTCCGGATGGTAGTTTTGCTAGGCTCCTTGTAAGCGGCCACCCATCCAGTTACCATCCAGACCCAATACTACTTAACCTGGCAGAGCAACGAGCTTGCCGTCTGTCTGTAGCTGCCTGATTACCAGGGTGTGGTTGAAAAATATTTCTAGGCAGCCTGGTAAACGAGGCTGCCTAGTTTTTGAGGGATCTGTGGGAGAGTGGTCTAGAGCGTCACTTGGGGAACCATGCAAGACTCAGCTGACGTGGTTTTGAATCCTGCTGACTGCGATCTGTCTCTGTATTTATCTGTTATGTGGGGGATCAAGCTGCTGCACTGACTGACGTAAGGTTTCCCTGACCCCTTTCTTGAGCTCTGCCATATTTACATTTGAATTCATGTATAATATTTACCTTCACTGACTTAACACGACGCATCGGCCACTAAAGACTGATACCGTTCACAATTGCTTTATTTCCATCAGGGAGAAAGCACTAAACCCGCAGCGGTCATACAGTGCCTGTGGAACAGGAGGCACTGAAATTCGATCCATGCAAGGGTAAGATAAATCCGGTTCCTTTGATCAAGAGCCCCTCACCTGCCCCACCTCTCTCTCTCTCTCTCTCCCTCCTTTTTTCAAATAAACCAAATTTTAAAACAATTATGGAAATGCTATTGTTTTCCAGCATTTCCTGTTACTCATGTATTCCATACATTACACCGTTACTAACTAGGTTATAAACTGCTTTTATTACTTATTCCCAAAAGTATAAAGACGTCATTTTTAACCCCAACTAAAGAATATTGTACAATGTTCAGTTTGCTTGACGTTTCGTTCTTCCATAAAACTATTTATGCTCCAATATTAAATAGTATAACAGATGGTCCACCATTACTCATTACCTGCCACTTCACTGGCTTCAGTAACTTAGAGACACTGTCCATAACAGGACATCACGTTCTTTATTTCAAAGACCAGTGTGGCACAGTGGCAGTAGTAAATGGCGAGTTGGCACTAAGGAACATCTTTGCAAAGATGCCACTGACATAATGGCATACCTCTTCACTAGTAAGGAATCTCTTCTACTTCACAACCCCACATTGTGACGCCATTATACTTCCAACTTAAGGTTTTCTTTGATTAGATCTCGATTATCGCATTCCCGATGTTTTGGTTTCCTTCGTGTAAACGTTGCAGGTGTGTGAACACCTACTTAAAAAACTATCATCCACACGTAACATATCCAAAGCATAACACAGTTGAAGGCCTGAATACACTTATTGAGCTGAACCTTCATGACAGTAGTTTGTGTTTTAACAGATGACCTCACCCTAGCCTGTAAGATCTTCCCATATACGTACATCTGTCTCAAGCTGGCTGACTAAACAACTGCAAATGATCTAGTTCACAACTCAGCAGAAGTCCGCATTCATGTTACTGAGTACACGAGGTGATTCAGCCTGCTGCTGACTTGTGCTTCTTGAATAAATATATCCCATGCTGGACTGGCAGGGTAGATGCCCTCAGCATATGAGTCAGTCTAGCCCTTCACCTGAAGCTCCAATCTCGTGTTGCTCTACCAGCCCCTTCCTGAGCCTAGCAACCAATCCTCAACACCCAGCTTCTCAAGAGCTGACCTGCATCTCAAGACTGAGACTCACTGTCAAGGGATGACATTTACAAATCAAGAGGAGCAGTGTAAAGGGATGAGGAACAGTGATCCAGCATCAGGGGCAATGATGAAGAATCAGGGGCAGTGTTCCAGTAGACGAGCGACGTTCAGAGGTGAAGGAAGTGCTCAAATTTCAGGACACCATCGGAGGGTGTGGGCAACATTCAAGGGAAAGGAGACGAGATGACGTTCTGCACCCAGAGTCGGTAGTTGGAGACCCTTGCATAGATGCCGAACTTGCCCCGCTTGCCACAACCCTCTCCGAAAGACGTGATGCCATAGATATACCTGAGGAAGGACAACACAGTCAAAATACACATCTCAAAACTGCTGATGTCTCTCTGCGTTACTTCAGAAGGACGAGCAACATTTACATAATTTGATCTAAATAGCTTAATGCTAACAGTAGTGAAGAAAACCCCCACGTTACAATGCAAGCTTTTATTTAAAAAAAAAAAATTGTTCTATGGAGAAATGTACAATACCTCGATAAATTATTGTTTTAATTACAAGGGTGATGGGGAAGTGTTAAACCCACAGGAGTCATACAGCACTTGAGGAATGGAAGACATTCAATTGGATTCAAGGAATTGGAGCACAGGTCCAATTCCTTAGGTAAACAGCCCCTCACTAGCATCAAGGAACCTCCCTTGAGGGAATGCCTTGATCAAGCTATACATACATTACAACAATGTCCCAATAAAAGCTTTTTTTCTGGAGCCTGTGTCTTTTCTTTACATACATGTCTATCTACACAGTATATATTACCCTGGAACAAGGAGCACATTTGATACTAGCATTATTTTTTTACCTTAAATATTAATACTTTAAAAGTGACTAAATACTCCCTTTCTTCTCTTCCTTCCTTTCTTCTTTTTAAAACTGTGATGGTTCTGTTAAAACCAAGTGTGAATTTTTTTAAAGTGATGAATGGTTTAAGAATGGTAGATTATTATGACTGAATAGAAAATTTAAAGGAGAGCCAGATTTAGCGAGGACATATACATAGTATTGAGAACAACTTAGCAGGAAGAGTGAGGCAAAAGTTTTCTCACCATTTGCCGTAGCGGTGACACAGGAGAGGTCCCCCAGAGTCCCCTGCACAGGAGTCAATGCGACCCTTGCGGTACCCAGCACAGAACATGTTAGAGGTGATGTAGTAGTCCTCATACACTGACTCACACACATCGCTCGCAATGATGGGAACCTGTTCACACAAACACAAGCTTAATTACTACCTTATCAGCAGTTTAAATGCTATCATACCAGCGATGATACGCAGCCTCTCACTCACAAAAACAAAACAAAAGTATTTAGAGAAAAAGCAGTGACAACAACCATTACCTCAGGACTATTCCCTGAAGCACACAAAATAACACCAATAACACAGGGTGAGCAAACATAAGAGTGACATTTAGAAACATTAACAAAGATACGTTTAAGACACTCTACCTCATTTATGTGACCCACTTTAGAAGGTCACATAAATGAGGTAAAGAAATGACTCGTTCAAAACCTTAGTGGAGGGGAATAAGATACGAAAAGAAAGAAAGTGAAAGCTACTGCAATTTACTTATCTAACAGAAAACACTGAAGTTCAGTCTCTGGACCCATTATGTGCCTTTGTAATCTTTAGATTACAGAGGTATGGGGTGAATAATAAAGCTATTAAACAGCAACAACTAGGATTTGTCTCTGGAATAATGAACTGATCATAGGGCATAGATAAGGCAGACAAGGATAGTTTCTTTACTAGTAATGAAGCAAGAACATGAGGGCATAATTGGACCTTAAACCTTCAGATTCAGGTAAATATATCTTCATCATTAAAGGTGGAAGATAAATAGAATGACCTGGATAATGGCAGTGGAAGGAAAATTCATACAAGGATTTATAAACAAGTGGCTCATGTTTCAAGTACGTAGCTGAGCCTCTGGCTCACAACCAAGAGACTCAGGTTTGATCCCGGCACTGGTGGAAATAATGATAATTTTTCCTTATACTACCTATTGTTCATAACTGATGTGTTAAATAACTGCAGCCTCCAGCAAACAGGTCAGATCAAGGTAGTTTGATGGTTCACCGACGGAAATTAATAAATTAACACCTGGAAATAATGGAAAACATTATAGTTCACCCATAAATACTAGAAAACATTCACACAATTGTAGCTCGAAAGAAATCACCATGCCCAGCCCTTCTAGGGCAGGTTAGGTGCCCGAGCCAGAGTTTACTACCACCTGCAGCTCACAAGACTGCCATTCCCACGGTCTCCCTGGGACGTGGAAAATGGCAGACAAGGGGCCTAGCTTCTACCTACGAGCCCCGTGAGGGCGGGAAACGTGGCTAGGCCTGGGGACAGTTGGTCCCAGACGATGAGGGGGTACCAGTACCTCGTCCCATGGAAGACATAGGTCTCAGACACTCTCACGAAAGGGAGCCAAGGCCGGGTCACCATCTGGACAAGACCTGGGCCGGGAGAGTACCGGCGAATCTACAACAACACCAACAATTGTAGCTTCTGAAAACTGCCGTGCTGTGCTGTACGTGTTGATGATCCTCCAGTCTCCTGGCGACATTTTTAATCTCACCTCATCAATGAAGTTAGAATAATCGAAGTGTAGTTTATAATTGCTTAGTTAAATGAGTTAAGAGCTTATCAACTATTCAAATAGTTATTAAAATAGTTATTTTAGGTATTAAACTATCCTTGACTGATGGTGAAACCATTACACAACCAGTCAAGGATAGTTTAATACCTAAAATAAGGGTTAAATTAAACAACTAAAGTTTACAGCTCTCAGTGTAGATTAAACTCTGTCATATATATATATATATATATATATATATATATTAAAAATGCAGTATTAGAATGTGGGGCAGAAGTTTGTGGCTATAGGAGGGTGGGAAAGAGGAGTGAGTGGTGGAATGAAGAAGTAAAGGGTGTGATAAAAGAGAAAAAGGTAGCTTATGAGAGGTTTTTACAAAACAGAAGTGTAAATAGAAGAGCAGAGTATATGGAGAGTAAAAGAAAGGTGAAGAGAGTGGTGAGAGAGTGCAAAAGAAGAGCGGATGAAAGAATGGGAGAGGCTCCCTCAATGCTCTAAGAGCCTTGTCATACCTTTCCTTAAAAGTGTGCATGGAGTCTGCTTTTTTTTTCACCACCACTACTATCTCTCCCTCACCACCACCACCACTACTACCTGTTTCGCTCCTTCACCACCACTACTATCTTTCCCTCACCACCACTACTACCTGTCTCGCTCCTTCACCACCACTACTATCTCTCCCTCACCACCACCACCACTACTATCTCTCCCTCACCCCCACCACCACTACTATCTCTCGATCACCACCACCACCACTACTATCTCTCCCTCACCCCCACCACCACTACTATCTCTCCCTCACCACCACCACCACTACTATCTCTCCCTCCCCACCACCACCACTACTACCTCTCCCTCACCACCACCACTACCTCTCCCTCACCACCACCACCACCACCACTACTATCTCTCCCTCACCACCACCACCACCACTACCTCTGCTTCGTGGAGAACATCTGTGCCGAAGATGTGGGTGTTACGCTCCTTGCCCCAGCCGATGATTGTGCAAGTGTCACCGACGGGAAGACCTGCACCCTGGTCAGGAAGGCAGGCAGGGGCTATGAAAGGGCCAGATGCCACCGCTTCCGGCAGCTGCAGGAGTGCCACGTCGTTATCGACAGTGGTGGAATCGTACTGCGGGTGTATCTCCGTCCGCGCCACCTGAATAAAATTAATTTGATTTAGTGTAGTTTGGGCTTAAAATGAAAATCGCTTTCTATCTCTCATATTTACAGAACACGAAACTATTAACATAACAATTATTAAGTAAGAAAGTTTATTTAGGTACAGGTACACATAAATACAGTTACACAAATGATCATACATAGTAACATGCATAAATTACCCAGGATAACCAAGAAAAGTCAGACAAGAGACTTTTAAAAACATGACTTTAGAATCCGCTCACTAGCAAGAACCCCAACGGAAATAAAACACTTTATTTGACTTTTTTTTTTTGCTTATCCTAGGTAATTTATACATATGTTACTATGTATTGTCGGCAGTAAGATATTTTGGATTCAATCTGGACTACCAGAGCTACGTTTTGTATACTATGAAAAATACAGATGATCGTTAGCTAGTAGTGGAAAAATAAACATAAATGCAGTTCAATTTATACCCCATTTGTGTTTATTTTTGCATCGTGTCGGTATTTTAAGCCGGTCGACTCCACTGGCTAGTAGTGTTGTAAGAGTGTGTGAGCTTCACGTACCTTGTACTCTATCTCTGGTCCCTCCCTGATGGCTAGGTCATGCTCTCCTAGACGCACGTAGAGCTTCCTCCTGACACAGTGAGCTGCCGTCAGTACCCAGCGCGACGCCACCAGCGTACCACCACAGAATGCTTCCTGCAACGTCCCAAAATACGTCATACAGCGCAATTATATACCGATAAATTATACTAATATTATGCAGGAATATATTTCTTCTTGCTCCTGGAGGCACAGAGAAGGAAGTTTGTGCCTCGCTATGTGCAGACGTAGGATCGAACCACCACTTCCCATACGGGGTTTCACATTTCATTTAAATATACCAAATGTAAATATATTTTTGGAGTCCCTGTTGGAGCAAAGAAAGTTATGTGGTATGAAATGTTTGGTCGTATGGAGACAATTTTGTTTACGAAATTCTCGAGGTCTCCCAGTGTACAAGTATCTGAGAGCTCCCAGCTCATACACATATCTGGTAGCTCTTAGCTCTCAAAAACAAACATCTGAGAGCTCCCAGCTCACACAACTGAGAGCCCCAGCTCACATGGGAGAGTGGCGAGAAACTTCAGACTCATCCCCAGATGAAGTCAGTAAAAAAAATCATATAGTTTTTACAAGCCTGAATATCTAATAAAATAAAAACGTAGTGAAATATAAGTATAACTGAAAAAGTATAAAATAATTAATATGTGAATATAGTGCACAATATAGTACTATATATCAGGATAGAGAAAGGTCATGAATTCAGATATTTTCTATAACTATGTGAATTGTAGTGGGTAGCTCCCGGCCCAATATGTTCACAATGCAGCCGTGGAAGGGAAAACTGTGACTTACATGGTAGCGGTTGAGGATGACCACCTGCCACGGCCACTCCCCTGGCTGCGCAGTGCGCCCGCCGATGATGCGCACACTCCACGCTGGCGTCGTCACATTGCTCACACCGCACTCCTGTGGTAACGTCCTTTCAGACAACGACAACGACGATGAAGATACTGTTATCGTTGAGGACTGGGATGAAGCAGGTGGCGTAGTTTCGTTATCGTCTTCATCTGTAGGAAGACAGTAGAATAGCATGAGATAAGATTTTGTTCGGATTTTTAACTACGGAGGGTTAGCCACCCAGGATAACCCAAGAAAGTCAGTGCGCCATCGAGGACTGTCTGTCTTATTTCCATTGTGGTCCTTAAATCTTGTCCACCAGGATGCGACCCACACCAGTAGCCTAACACCCAGGTACCTACTTGCTTGCTAGGTGAACAGGACCGCAGACAGGTGTAAGGAAACACGCCCAATGTTTCAACCCTTGCCGGGGATCGAATCACGGACACTCATTGTGTGAGGCGAGAGTATTGCCTACCAGTCATCGATTTAGATTTTACCACCGAAGTGGCTAGTTTATTGTGCACCCCATTTCCATCCTGTGGACGGTAGGGCAAGAGCACATGGATACACAAAAGGCCTAGGAACTAGGCCCCAAAAGGTTAACAGGTGTACGTATGGATTTATATCTACAGTTCACTTATCTGTTACAAGCAAATTTAGGGAATTTGCTTAATATATCTGGTATCTTATTTCATTAATAAGATATCTTGACGTCACATAGGTTATTATACTGTCTATCTTTATATTCCTCAATAAGTGGACAATTAAGCACATAGTGTTCAAGACAGTGACCAAATGCCTGATCACATAATTTGCATTTAGTTTGATCATCTCCTGTGTGTCTCCCAAACTGCCAGAAGTACTTGTAGCCAAGCCTAAGCCTGGCCACTACAACATCTGTCAGTCTGTTGACATTGCAAGTTGCTCCATAAAACATACTTATCTACGTTCATGTTATCATAGTGGGTTATAGATCTACTCAGGCTTCTAACTTTAGCGCTTCTATTTGATTATAATAATAATAATAATAATAATAATCAGGCTTCTAACAGTCCTCGATGACGCTCTCACTTTCTTGGGTTATCCTGGGTGGCTAACCCTCCGGGGTTAAAAATCCTATAGCATTCCTATAACACTTATTTCCATTATTTACTTCTCTCCTAATATTATTCCTAATGCTAGACACAGATATACCAAAGTTATATTCTACATTCTCCTTCTGGGTAATCTTCTTGGCTAACATACCAACTTTATCATGAAGGAGTAATCCAGTGTGTGATGGGATCCATAGCAATTGTACATTAATTCCTTTGTCCCGGATTTTTGAGTATCTATACCTGGCTTCTCCAATGAGCATGCTGTTAGAGTCATTATATGAGTCAAGAGCCTTCAGTGATTTTCGTTTGCAATTTGAAAAACTCTCAAGGCTAAAATAACTACTTCAGACCTTATTTGTAATACGGTAGTACAGAGCATTCTACAATTTGCACAAGTCTTTGTTCCACAATTTTTTATCAGCATCAGAGAACTGACGTTTTGGTGCCCCCCAACTCGACAATCCTAACAACTCGGGGTTCCCAAAGTGGTCAATACTACCCCTAAGGGTCGATGGTATTATCAAAGGGGTCGATGAGCTGAAGAGTTTGGGGACCCATGTATTAGACAGTATTGTAGGATGCACTCTGCTACAATATTAGGGATGTCATGGGAAACAATGATGATATACAGGACAATAGATATTAAGATAACAACACACACGAAATTAACCCCTATATTACTTAACGAAGGAATATGTGTGTAAATAATAAAAAAAGAATACGTGAATGATTATGGAAAGAACACCTGGAATGAACATCCGTATAGTTATGAAAGGTGCACTTGTGTGTAGCCTATGGAATGAACACCTTTGTAGGTGGAGAAGCCTGAGGCTGGAAGGACTCACCTAGTGGGGTAGGTCTCTTGCGGGGATGTTGTCGATTGCGTCGGTACCACTTCTCACAGAGGGAACCTTCTATATAGCAGTAGGCTTCCTCGTGCACCACTCGCTCCCCACAGAAGAGCGGATACTTGCATGATCTGCCGTCGACACACCAGTTAGACGTCATGTATGGTCAGTGGAAGGAATTAGTGTTAAGAATAGCAATAACGGTATAATTACCGACAATATGTTAGGTAAAAGGACATACCTGGAGAGGGTTCCGAGGGTCAACGCCCCGCGGGCCAGTTTGTGACCGGGCCTCATGGTGGATCAGGGCCTGATCAACCAGACTGTTACTGTTGGCAGTACGCAAACCGACGTACGAGCCACAGCCCGGCTGGTCAGGTACTGACTTTAGGTGTTTGTCCAGTGCCTTCTCGAAGACAGCCAGGGGTCTATTGGTAATTCCCCTTATGTATGCTGGGAGGCAGTTGAACAGTCTTGGGCCCTTGACACTTATTGTGTTGTCTCTTATCGTGCTAGTGGCACCCCTGCTTTTCATTGGGGGGATGTTGCATCGGCTGCCGAGTCTTTTGCTTTCATATGTGTAATTAATGTGATATTTTATTCCAGGAGCTTTGTTAAGCTTCTGGAGAGCTTCTGGAGAGCTCTTGGAGTACCACAGTCTTGAAGACTATGGTACTCCAGGAGTCTTCAAGAGTACCATAGTCTTGAAGACTATGGTACTCTTCACCAACTCCAAGGCTGAGGGACTGACTATCTCATCTTTTGTATGTAGTTCTACATTCTTCACATTATGCCCTTGTATTGATAAAGCCACAGGATGGCGAAACATCTACTACAAATAAAGATACGTAGATTCTGCACAAGTGTCTAATTCTTCATAAATTAAGTTGTATCTCAAGACACTGACCTGTATCTACGTGTGAGGCATGACCTGCTGCAGGCGGACCAGCGGGACCAGCGAGTGTAGAACATAGAGTTGAAATTGAGCAGGACTCGCATGTTATTCCTGGGCGGCTGTTTAGAGAACTCCTCATGCCGGATGATATGGAATGGCCTCCTCCCGGAGCAACGACCACCTGTACAGCTACGCTCCTCCTATGGGGTAACACAGCAAGACTGGTTACGTCAGTCGAAAAAGTTCTTAAAAGCAATCTAGTAGAGGAAAGGAGGCCGTGGCATCACTGGTTACCCAGGAAAAGTTATTACAGAAGGTGGAATATCTTACTGGCCGGAGAATAAAAAAAAGGCTGTAGGGTAATTTAAATTCATAAACATTATTTACACCAAATTTGATAAATATTCGTTCAGAATTGCAGGCATTAATATACACACTTATGATTAAACACACACGAATGTATTGCGTTCGTTGTATATACCCGGCTGATGTAGCGAGGAATAACATAGTAACAGTCATATACTAGTCGGAGGACACTTGATCTTTATCTGTGAAGAAAAGACACGAGTTACTGAACAAGTTCTCATTGAGACAATAAAGGAGTGTCGTTGGCACACCAAGTGCCACAGATGTTGCTAACTCCATGGGCACTAAGTGTCACTACTATTATTATATCCATTGAGAAGCGCTAAACACAGAGGGCTCATAAAGCACTTAGGGAATGGAAGGCAATCAGGTTTGATTCAAAGAAGGCGAAGTTAGCTATAGTACATTTGATTAAGAGCCTTCACCGGCATCAAGGAAACCTCCCTTGAAGGAACTGAGAGCCACAAATACATCCCTAATGCAACTGACCTTGAGAACAGCAGTGCCACAGACGGCTGGCACACGACAGGAGCGCCGACGTCGTTGTTTACACCGTCTAGAGCAGCGAGACCAGTTGGTCCAATCAGTGTAGAGACCACCTCCAAGCTCAACCAGGTCTGGATGGATGCTGTTGCTTGCCAATGATGACCCGACCAGCTTGGCGCGCCCTCCTGCAATGTTATAGCAATGTTTACGACTATAATACCCGCAGTAAAATGTCTTAAATATATGGGGTGCACCTCAAGTGCAAGTGTGAGGTCCCATTGTATTTATTCATGGAAAACGCTACGTCTGAAAGGGTCATTCAGAGTCTGAGGAATAAGTGATAGGTGCTGGAGTGGTAATCAGATGCGAGTCGAGAAAAGGAAGAATAGTTCAAATTCCTTGAAGGGAGAGCCATTAACCTTCAATAAAACAACTATTTTTAAGGGACTCTGGTGTCTTAATATCCAAGACTCTGGCTGCTGTTTTCTACCACCTTACACACCAGTATGTATGTATGTATTCTGTGTCCACCTCTGTGAGATGCTGATGTCCATCCCTGTGAAATGTTGACATCTAGCTCTGTGAGATGTTGACATGCACATCTGTGAGATGTTGACGTCTAGCTCGGTGTTATGTTAACGTCTACATTTGTAAGATGTGGTGGCCTGGTGGCTAAAGCTCTCGCTTCACACGGCGAGGGTCTGAGTTCGATTCCCAGCCAGAGTGGAAACATTGGGCGTGTTTCTTTACACCGGTTGTCTATGTTCACCCATCAGTAAATGGGTACCTGGGTGTTAGTCGACTTGTGTGGGTCGCATCCTGGGACAAAAACTGACCTAATTTGCGGGAAATGCTCTGCATAACAAGTGGCTTTCTTTATAGTAGTATGTCACTGATGTCAGCTAGGACTGTATACCTTGTACATGTACTTGTAGTAAATAAAGATATAAAGTCCAGCTCTGTTTTTTATTGACAGTTCTCGCTGCCTGTACATAACTCCCTAATGGTCATCGTGGTAAAGTCATCACCACAATCGTTAGCAACGACGTCAATGTTGTTTGGTGAGCAGCTGATCATCTCTGGAGCTTCTCCTTGTAGCTTGGGAAAATGTCAGCGCACTGATGATATTACTGATGTTCACTGTGGCTGTGTTTATTTTATTTGCTTTACAGTTCTGGGTGAATGTGTGGGGATGATCAAATGTTGCTTAATATTCTGTGATGGACATGCAGTAGAGCTGTGTTCATGGCTGTAATTTGTGTCTGCATCGTGCTTACGTTTGACATCTTTATTATGCACCTCATACCCATCCTGTGGGCGGTAGTCGAAGGATTATAGAGGTACATAATGGGTCCTGGGACCGTAAAGTTTTGATAGATGAACAAGTTACAAAGGTAATGAACTATTTACATGTTTATATCTGGTCACAATCGTAATGAGTTATTTATTCCAATATTCCATACCACGGGCGGGGAACAGAACCCGGGATCAGTGTCATAAAACACCAGACCGACGCGCTTGCCGTGTCATTACGATTTCGTGAGTTATTCGAACATTAATTAGGTCACACACACTGACGCCTCCAGGTAGCAGATGCAATCTCGACAATAATCTGCATAATATGTAACACTGCCTTGTGCTGCACAGGGTTCAACAGCAACATCACCCGTGTGTCTCACTTGTGTTGTGAACCATTAATAATAGAATACTTGTATGGCACAGCAACACTATGGTATGATAAATGGTTCAGGGAACACACAAGTTGATAAATTAGACACATGTGAAACACTTGGGTATCTTTGTGGAGACGTTTCGCCACACAGTGGCTTCATCAGTCCATACAAAGAAGAATGGTGAAGATCAGGAGTCTGAGGTAATCAGTCCCTCAGCCTGGAGTTGATGTAATCAGTACATCGACTCCGGGCTGGCGGACTGATTACCTCAAACTCCTTCTGAGTTTTCCGATTCTACTTTGTATTGGACTGATGAAGCCACTGTGGGGCGAAACGTCTCCACAATAAAATACCGAAGTGTTGCACCTGTGTCTAATTTATCAACTTGTGGGTTATTTGAGCCATTTATCTACGTATAAACACCATAGTATCTTGGTACCAGTGATGCCTTCTACAACTCTATTGCCAAACAACTGTCTAACTAGTGGGTACCACCCACTTGTGACGCCATCTCCAGCTGCTACACCTCACCTTTCGCTCCAATATATAAGTGTGTCTTCATACCTCTGCATTAGACTAAGGGACTAACCATCTTCAATCGCTTCTTCCACTGTCTTCAGCAATAAAATTACCTCTGTATCCGACCGAAGAAGTCTGATGTGAAGGCGAAACGTTTCAACAATAAAGACACCCAAGTGTTGCACATGTATGCTATTCATGTACTTTCCTTTCCTGGATATGGTATACATTGTTAGGAGTAACGGGGCTGTGATCACGTACACTGGACGCTGCATGTCCTTGGCAGCGAGTGTGTGCGTGTTGACCAGGTCCGTGTGGTCAGTGCACAGCGCTTCCACTTGTTGCTGTCATATACACCATTACCTGACTGTAGAGATGCGATGAGGGTGTCCTTGATGTCACTCACGTACGGATAGGTGATCGCCTTGGCAGGTGACAAGGCGTTCAAACCACCTTCTCTACTGGGACTAGTCTGCTTTTCAGATGTCTGAAGGAGAGGTGCTAGGAGCGTGCAACATAAAAAAAGGAGCACTGCAGCAGGCCTACTGGCCCATGCTAGGCAGGAAGGTGAAGATTAGATTTTGTGAGGAGAGAAGGGAGTATGGGCGACACATACCTCTCCGGGAGCGTTGTATGGCTTGTGTGGGCGGCGGCGGTGGGCGTGCGGGTGTGGGCGGTATGGCAGGTTCTGGCTCATGTCCCCGGGCTGTAGAAGAGAAGGTGGGCGAGACATTACCACACTGTGAAGCTCTTTTAGATCTGTCTCTCAATACAAACCTAACCTGCATCTCTCTCCCTTCCCTTAGTAACTCACTCCCTTACATACACTACAATATATACAGTGAGAGGTGTAAGTCTCCCAGTATATATACAGTGAGAGGTGTAAGTCTCCCAGTATATATACACTGAGAGGTGTAAGTCTCCCAGTATATATACACTGAGAGGTTTAAGTCTCCCAGTTAGACTTAATGACGCCTCGTGCAGTTGATAGGATTTATGTTGCATTAATCAACCAACCACACACACACACACACACACAACAAACATTACTCACACCTCACAAACTTTACTAGAAGGCATAAAACTATAATTATTACATTGGTTACGAGACGTCTTTGTTCGGAAGACAGACACACACACACTGGAAGCTGAGACTAGACCCCCTGTAAACACAAATCAGTGATTACAATTCTAGATATTTGCATAATCTGACTAATCTAGGAAGTACAAAGAGCAGGAACAACGTCAGATATTTTCTGCTTGAAATGAAAATACGAAAAATGACAAGAGAAAGAATGTTGTCATGGGATAACATAAGCAGCGGGGTCCCCCAAGGGTCTGTACCTGCCTTGATCCCTTCAGTGAGGGAGGTGCCTTAACGCAAGTAGAGGGCTCCTGATCTGAGGAACTGGAACCAACCCCTCACGCTTCTTGGATCAAACATGATTACCTAGTATTTTTCTAATTTTCTAGGCGCTGTATGAACCGTATGAATTTAGCGCTCTCCCTTGATGATGGCAATAATAAGTACCTGACCTGCCAGATTATTATCATCATGGAGGAGCACTAAACCCGTGACGATTATACAGCGCCTGTTGGAGGTGGGGGGGGGGAGTTGAAGGCATTCAGGCTTGATTCAGGGAACTGGAGCACAGATTCAACTCCCTAGATCAAGAGCCCCTCACCAGCATCAAGGAACCTCCCTTGAGAGGCTGTCTCTGAATATTCACAGAGGACGTCATGACTCCATGCCAAAAAGTCTGTGATAAAAATAGCCAAATTCCCGTCAGAAGATTTTAATAAAGTGATGAACTGGAGCAACTGAAGGATGGTGGAATATATAGATGAATGTGATAATGGTGGGAATATAAGTTGATAACAAGATACGTGAAAAATACTGTTTGCAATGTTAATAACTTGTGAGGGTAAGAAAGATGTGATAATGTGGGGTAGAATTACCGATAATATGTTAGGTAAGATGACGCAAGTTCAAGTAATGTGACATTTTATTGTGGCAACGTTTCGCTCTCCAGGAGCTTTGTCAAGCTGTTACAAACAATATATGGACACAGAGGGTATATACAGGCATCAGAGGTGCCTTGCACCTTACTCTGATACCTATGTATACCCTCTGTGTCCATATTGTTTGAACGGCTTGACAAAGCTCCTGGAGAGCGAAACGTTGCCACAATAACATGTCACATTCCTTGCACTTGAGTCCTCTTACCTAACACAAGATACAAGAGTCGTGGTGCCAGAAGGATGACCACTAGAAGATCACACCAGTAAACAACTAACTTGTGCCAAGCTGCCAAACTCAGACACAGTCTTCACCTACACTGATTAAAAAAAAGGTAAAAAAAAATAATAACTTACATTACTCCAAAATTGGAATATGCAGCGGTAGTGCCGAGTCCGCACCTAAAAATATACGTGTGTGAGAGTAAAGTTCCAATGGTGAGCTGCACAATGATGTCCAGTTAAAAAATATGAAGGTATAACTAGAACACTAAAATTCACTGACTGAATGATAGGAGGGTAAAGAGGAGACATGATAACGACATACTAAATGCTCCTGGACATAGACAAGGTGTACAGAGACTGGTTATTGAACATGGGAAGAACCAAGACGAGTGAACACAGAGGAATTCTACACACACACACTCTCTGGGCCAAGAGCTATGAACCGACCCCTTCAAGCACATACAGGTGAGTACACAAAGCCTGAGTATTCGGAAGAAAACACATTTGATTCTAGGAAATGAAGAGAAGCTCCAATTCCTTATATCAAGAACCCTTCACCTTTAAGGTACCTCCCCTCCTTGAAGAATACTTCTAGTCAAGTGATGGGAACTATTATCCTAAGTTATCCTAACTTATCCTAGGTTATTCTAACTTATCCTAGGTTATCCTAACTTATCCTAGGTTATCCTAACTTATCCTAGGTTATCCTAACTTATCCTAGGTTATCCTAACTTATCCTAGGTTATCCTAACTTATCTTAAGTTATCCTAACTTATCCTAGGTTATCCTAACTTATCTTAGGTTATCCTAACTTATCCTAGGTTATCCTAACTTATCCTAGGTTATCCTAACTTATCCTAGGTTATCCTAACTTATCCTAAGTTATCCTAGGTTATCCTAACTTATCCTAGGTTATCCTAACTTATTCTTAAGTTATCCTAACTTATCCTAGGTTATCCTAACTTATCCTAGGTTATCCTAACTTATCTTAAGTTATCCTAACTTATCCTAGGTTATCCTAACTTGTCCTAGGTTATCCTAACTTATCCTAGGTTATCCTAACTTATCCTAGGTTATCCTAACTTATCCTAGGTTATCCTAACTTATCCTAGGTTATCCTAACTTATCCTAGGTTATCCTAACTTATCCTAGGTTATCCTAACTTATCCTAGGTTATCCTAATTTATCTTAGGTTATCCTAACTTATCTTATCCTAACTTATCTAGGTTATCCTAACTTATCCTAGGTTATCCTAACTTATCCTAGGTTATCTAATTCAAGTTATCCTAACTTATCAGGTTATCAACTTATCTAGGTTATCCTAACTTATCCTAGGTTATCCTAACTTATCCTAACTTATCCTAGGTTATCCTAACTTATCCTAGGTTATCCTAACTTATCCTAGGTTATCCTAACTTATCCTAGGTTATCCTAACTTATCCTAGGTTATCCTAACTTATCTTTATCAGGTTATCCTAACTTATTCTAGGTTATCCTAACTTATCTTAAGGTTATCCTAACTTATCCTAGGTTATCCTAACTTATCCTAGGTTATCCTAACTTATCCTAGGTTATCCTAACTTATCCTAGGTTATCCTAACTTATCTGTTATCCTAACTATCTAGGTTATCCTAACTTATCCTAGGTTATCCTAACTTATCCTAGGTTATCCTAACTTATCCTAGGTTATCTAACTTATCCTAGGTTATCCTAAGTTATCCTAACTTATCCTAGGTTATCCTAACTTATCCTAGGTTATCCTAACTTATCCTAGGTTATCCTAACTTATCCTAGGTTATCCTAACTTATCCTAGGTTATTCTAACTTATCCTAGGTTATCCTAACTATCTAGGTTATCCTAACTTATCCTAGGTTATCCTAACTTATCCTAGGTTATTCTAACTTATCCTAGGTTATCCTAACTTATCCTAGGTTATCCTAACTTATCCTAGGTTATTCTAACTTATCCTAGGTTATCCTAACTTATCCTAGGTTATCCTAACTTATCCTAGGTTATTCTAAGTTATCCTAACTTATCCTAGGTTATCCTAACTTATCCTAGTTATCTAATTATCCTAGTTATCCTAACTTATCTAGGTTATCCTAACTTATCCTAGGTTATCCTAACTTATCCTAAGTTATCCTAACTTATCCTAGGTTATCCTAACTTATCCTAGGTTATCCTAACTTATCTTAAGTTATCCTAACTTATCCTAGGTTATCCTAACTTATCCTAGGTTATCCTAATTTATCCTAGGTTATCCTAACTTATCCTAGGTTATCCTAACTTATCCTAGGTTATCCTAACTTATCTTAGGTTATCCTAACTTATCCTAGGTTATCCTAACTTATCCTAGGTTATCCTAACTTATCCTAGGTTATCCTAACTTATCCTAGGTTATTCGAACTTATCCTAGGTTGTCCTAACTTATCCTAGGTTATCCTAACTTGTCCTAGGTTATCCTAACTTATCCTAGGTTATTCGAACTTATCCTAGGTTATCCTAACTTATCCTAGGTTATCCTAACTTGTCCTAGGTTATTCTAACTTATCCTAGGTTATCCTAACTTGTCCTAGGTTATCCTAACTTATCCTAGGTTATTCGAACTTATCCTAGGTTGTCCTAACTTATCCTAGGTTATCCTAACTTGTCCTAGGTTATCCTAACTTATCCTAGGTTATCCTAACTTATCCTAGGTTATCTTAACTTATCCTAGGTTAATGCTGTGTTAATACTGCAGTCAGCGCGCCTCTGGCAAGACAGTGATGGAGAGAATGATGGTGAAAGTTTTTCTTTTTTCGGGCCACCCTGCCTTGGTGGGAAACGGCCGATGTGTTAATAAAAAATAAAATGTGTAAATTACCTAGGATAACTTAAAAAAGTCGAAGTGGTAGTAGGAGTTGTGATATTTATATAGCACTATAACCACATAGCCATAAAAACTATATGTGCATACAACACACAATAAACACAAGGATATGGTCGATCACCATGCCCATCCCTTTTAGGGCAGGGTAGGCGCCAAGGCTGGAGCTTGCTACTCATCTGCAGCTCGTAAGCCTGCCCTTCCCGTTAGGGAAGTGGCAGACCACAGAGGCCTAGCATCTATCTACCTCCATGCCTCGTGCTGGTAGGGAAATATGGCTAGGCCTGGAGCCAGTTGGTCCCGCCGATGAGGGGTATCCCCTCCCATGGGAGACATAGGTCTCTGACACTCCCACGCCAGGAGCCGAGCCGGGTCGCCATCTGGTAAAGTCCCGGGCCGGGAGAATTCCCGGTGAATCAACACCTCCTCCTCACACAAGGATATGATGAACATATAATCATGACAACAAACATAAACACTCAACACAAACACTGTTATACTCAGCTAACCAGCATCAGTTAAAAGTCACATTAAATAATTAATGTCAGAAGACTCTCCTAAAAGTTCCCCGAGGTCCCTACAGACACCCCGGTAATTATAAAAACCATGACGAAGGCAGGAAGGACTAAGTCTTAAGCAAGCTGTTAAATTATGTTCCACAGTCAGCGACACACCACAAGTTATACAGAGGAGTTAGTCTTTTTTTAGTTTAATACTATATCTTTATTTCTACAAGTACATGTATACAGGCCTAGCTGACATCAATAACATACTACTATATTGAAAGCCGCTTGTTATGCAGAGAATTTCGGGCAAATTAGGTCAGTTTTGTCCCAGGATGCGACCCACACCAGTCCACTAACACCCAGGTACCCATTTTATACTGATGGGTGAACAGGGACAACAGGTGTCTTATGGAAGCACGTCCCTAATGTTTCCAGCCGTACCTGGATTCAAACTCCGGACCTCAGTGTGTGAGCTGAGTGCGCTAGCGATCGAGCTAAGGGACACAGTAATATCTTTATTATGTACCCAGAGGAGGACAGACCCACTTGAGAAATGGTGGCTATGGATGAGATGTGTGTCCAGTCTTATACACAGGAAAAGGGAGGGAAGGATAATTTGGACTACCTTCTTCTTGTTGTTGATTTGCCAGACTCTCCGGCCCGGGCTGTCCAAGTGGTGGCCGGCCTTGGTCCTTCAGGGACATCTCAGACTAACTTTCTGCCATGGGAGGAGGAGCGGACCTCTCATCTGTGAGACCAACGGTCCCAGGCTAGCACATTCCCCGCCCTCACAGGACTCAGTGGAGAAGCTAGGCCCATCTATGATCTGCCATCTTCCGCCCCAGGGAGCTAATGGGAATAGCAGTCTTGTGAGCTGCAGGTGAAAGCAAGCTCTGGCTCAGGCACCTACCCTGCCCTAGAAGGGCTAGGCATGGTGTCGATCTCCTTGGACTACCTTACATATCTGAGTATATGTAGTGGACCCCCGAGTTTCGATCACCTCAAAACTCGAACAATTATGTAAGTGTATTATTGTAAGTGCTTTTGTAAGTGTATTTTTGGGGGTCTGAAATGGACTAAGTTCAGTTCAGTTCAGACTCTCAGGTAAGGACCCACTAGGGGCGAGGGGGAAGTGGGGACAGAAGAAGAATAGCCGGTGAGAGGAAGAGCTGAAGTAGAAGAGAAAGAGTCAGGACTAAACCCAACAGTCTAACTACTTTTGAAATGGACTAACCTACTTTACATTATTCCTTAAGGGAGCAAATTCGTTTTAAAACTACATTATAATAATACACGTACTTACAAAAAATATAGGGCTCTTGATCGAAGGAATTGGAACTACCCCAGGTGCTGCAAATTTTCTACAGATTTAACAATTAGCTAGGATTATAAGAGTTATCCCAAATAAAAAAGTGAAGAAAACTGTGATCAAGAAAATGAGAATGATGCAGATTTTAAGGGGTGACTTACCTGATGTTCCCACCACCTCCGCCAACCTGACCAGGGTCGAACCTCTGAGCCCTGTGCCGCCGCCGCCGTCTGCAATGCATTACAACTTTATTAACATAATGCTTCCCATAAAATCGTACAAGAGAAGGCAGATTACTATCATGTTCCTGTCACTCATTCCTTAATGTATGTCCCACAGTCTGTGCCTCTCTTCTCTCGCAGATCTAACCCACTTCCTTTGTAACTCATTAACCCAGATCAGTGCCTTTTTTTTTTTTGGGTGGGAAGAGTTAGTGGGTGGGATGGTGGCACTGGGTTAAAAGCTGTAGCAGGAGAGGTTGCTTACCTGGTGTGGGAGGATCGAGCCTGCAACACTCCCTGCCCTAAAGGAACCACACGGACGGAGGATCAAGTCTTCAACATACCTGCGTTGAATGACCCACATTGGTTTAGTGCTTCACATAAACAAATTAATAATAACTCGCCTCATGTCTTCTTAGACATCACACATCGAAGTTTATTTAGACTATTATCTTGGTAGGAGATAACAGATTGTATATCTCAGTGTATGTACTCAGAGAGGTGTCTCTAGTGGACGGAGGATGGATGGATGGATGGGTGGGGGGAGGGAGGGAGGGATAAGATAATGTTGGTGTATTAGGGAAGGGAAGAAGGAAGGAGAGACAGCATTTCCATGAGTCACTTGTAAACCTGTCTCTCCAATGTCTGAGTTTATTCTAGTTTTCCCTGTAACTCCTCGCCTGCCGTGGGTTCGATCCCCATCCCTTTTGCGATTTACTTTAGTCAGTACTTTCGTTTGTACACTTTCTGTAACGAAGCCGTCCATATTTCTATAAAATAATACTACATATTTTCTTTACCGATGCTGCTTTTTTAAGGTGCTGAAAAATCCACGATATATTTGCACATATTAAAGACTGCAAAAACGTAGGAGCTGTCAAATACACTGTGATCTTCCTTGCGTCTACATATTTAATATTAATACCAGGCTTCAGAAAGACATGTAGGGAGGGTCACTGCCACCACTGATATTTACCACATTCATCAATGTTTAAGTCTGTCCTTGTACAACTCCTCGCACCCAATTACGCTCGCCCACCTCGTGGCTAAAGAGTTTTCGTTTTAAAAACAAGGAAGAGCTGCTAGGTTCTTATTCTGTAGGTGCTGTGGCTCTCGTGGATTACTTATATGTTTTATTTGGAATTTCTAGAACCGGGAATATATATTTCGACAAAAATATCAACATTTCAGGGAGTAGAATGCAGAAGTTAGGGATAGAAAACATAGAATAGAGTACAGAAGGCAGGAACAGTGAACAAACAACAGAGGGCAGGGAAAAGGAACAGTACAGAGAGCAGGAAGAGTAAATAAAGAACAGAGGGCAGGGACAGGGAACTGCGAGCAGAGACAAGGAACGGAGTACAAAGAACAGGGACAGGGAACACGGGACACAAATATTCAGGGCAGTGTGAATGATTACTTACACAGACACCAGACTTGCGTCACTGTGTTTACTCTTACAAAAACTGATTTACAGAGGTGACAGTGTTGCCTCCCTTCCTGTGGTGGCTCTCCTGTCATTTCTGCAGCCACCTTTGCAGTCACCCAGCAGACACCTCAGCAGCCACCCATGCAAAGTATTTTTGATATATATACATACATTATATATATATATATATATATATATATATATATATATATATATATATATATATATATATATATATATATATATATATATATATATATATATATATATAATCCCCATCTCTGCCTCTACTTCCTTTGAGTTAGAAGAATTAGTTTATCTTTTCACAGATGAGCGAGAAACTCATTTGCATAGCTTTAGCTATGCAAATGGAGTTGGTGATGGACCAGCACTAAAGCCAGTGAAGAAAGAAGACACGTTTCAAAACAACCTTATACTTGCACAACGTTGTCGCTCTGTAGAGATATATTATAGCTATATAAAAAGAGAGAGACGTTGTCCCAATAGAAGCTAGTTGTGTAATGTCTGTTGCCTGTCTTCACTACTGTCCGCAGGAAACATCCTGGAGAGCGTAACACAATTTTCCATGTACCTGTTGAGGGAGATTGTTGGGTTGAGGGGACTGCAGGAAGAAAGGGTGAGGGGTGATAGGAGGGGACACTAGGGGTGTTGAAGGGACACAAGGGAGAGGGAGTCAACAAGGACGGGGAGGTCCCCATCAGACATTCCTGCAGCCTAAAGGCGGCCGTGTATGTTGTGAGACCAAACAGTGCAGCCTCTTCCTGGTTCAACCTCCTCACCACATGTCATGGTGAGAAGAGAGGAGATAGTAGAGGGAAGGGAAAGTGAGTGAGAGAGAGAGAGAATTACCAGGTAAAATTCCTATTGTCAAGAGCCCATCCCCAGACAAGTGGATATTACGTCCTAAAAGTTTCCTTGGTCTCCTATCCTTGATGCTGAAGGGCTCTTGATCCAAAGAATTTAAATTTCTCCTTCCTTGGATGAAACCCAATTACACATTTCCCATTCCACAAGCGCTGCATTACCCCTACGGATTTAGGCATTCCAGAAGTCATAATTCACTTCGCATGCATGATATACACACACACACACACACACATACTATATATATATATATTATATATATATATATATATATATATATATATATATATATATATATATATATATATATATATATATATATATATATATATATATATATATATATATATAATCTAAATACTATAGAAAATTGAAGGAATCCTTTGCATTTCTGCATCATAAATGTATAATACACACTACACAATTTGTAAATTCGATCAAGGTTTACTTGGTGAGGTCGTCCTTAAGTGAAGGACGAGTCACTTAACACTGGTGAATGGCACTCTTAACACAGTTTTACGTCAATCATCAAGGCACTCAGGTCTTTAACAGCCTCGAGAAGCGCTAAAACCGTAAGTCATACAGCGCCTAGGAGTAATGGAAATACTGAAATTTCAGGTAAAGACTCACGACATATAGCTAATGTAATAACACTGGAACTGGTGTCCTGCAGTAAATGGTTAGTAGACAACAAACTATCGTTACATCTAGGGAAAACAGAAGCCATACTCTTTGGCACGAAACAAAAACTGAGAAGGGCAAATAATTTTTATGTCCGGTGTAATGGGGAATCCATCACTTCAGTTTCCTCAGTAAAATATCTGGGAATCCCCTTTGACCCATGCATGTCAGGAGAACTGATAGGGAACAGTGTAGTAAAGAAAGCGAATGCCAGACTGAAGTTCCTCTACAGACAAGCACAGTGTCTACCTACTGAGGCTCGCAGGACCCTATGTCATCGTGGCACTCTGCCTTGACAAAAAAAAACCTGAAATATAAACTACAAATCACCCAAAACAAAATGGTACCTTTGAAATACCTTTGAAATACCTTTGAAGAGTTTCGAGAGTATCTACTCTCTGAGCCCGGCCATGGGCCAGGCTCGTCTGGTGCTTGCCTGGTCAACCAGGCTGTTGCTGCTGGAGGCCCGCTGCCCCCCATATCCATCACAGCCTGGTTGATCTGGCACCTGGTGAAGATATTTGTCCAGTTTCCTCTTGAAGGCTTCTACACTGGTTCCAGCCGTGTTTCGGATATCTTCTGGTAAGATGTTGAATAGTCTGGGACCCCGGATGTTAATACAGTGCTCCCGTATTGTCCCCACCGCACCCCTGCTCCTCACTGGGTTTATTTTACACTTTCTCCCATATCTCTCACTCCAGTATGTTGTTATGGCAGTGTGCAGATTTGGGACCAGGCACTCAAGTACTTTCCATGTATATATTATCATGTATCTCTCTCTCCTCCGCTCCAATGAAGGCGTTCCCAATAATTTAGATGTTTCAATGGCTCAATGTGAGCCGTAAACGATCTCTGGATTTGTTCCAGCTCTGCTATTTCTCCTGCCCTGAACGGGGCCGTCAGCACTGAGCAGTATTCTAAGTGAGGAGCACTAGCGATTTGAATAGTGTCACCATCGGCATTATTTCCCTTGTTTTGAAAGTTCTCAATACCCACCCCGTCATCTTCCTGGCTGTTGTGATCTTTGTCTTGTTATGGTCTTTAAACGACAGATCAGCAGACATAATTATTCCCAAGTCCTTTACGTGTTCCTTTCGTTCTATGTGGTGACCCTCTTGCGTTTTGTATATAGTGTTCCTTTTGAGTTCTTCATTTTTTCCATACCTAAGCAGCTGAAACTTAGTCATGCTGGACCGGGGTCCAAGAGATCAGGCCAGAATCAATTACAACTACTGGATATGCTGAATGTTGAAGACAGAGCAAAACAACTGAAGTTAAATCAAGTTTATAAAATTGCCCTCTTAAAGGACCCCAATGGAAATAAGTTACTCTGACTTTTTTGGGTTATCGTAGGTTCTCCACACATATGCTGCTATGTATGATAATCTATGTAACTGTATTTGTGTATACCTGAATAAACTTACTGATCCCAGAATGAAAGACCCTTGCGCCCGGACTTACAGGGATTTTTGTGTATCCTAAGTAAAAAAAAAAGGTGCCCAAAGTAAGAGAAAATGGAGGCTCCAAGACTAACTAAAGTATTATAATTGTTAAAGAATACAACTTTTAATGCCATGGAAGGAACAGCGTTTCGATCAATCCTAAATCATTATTAAGTCACAACTAGCTTGATAATGGACCAGAAAGGACTGAAATATCGTGTAAAGACCTTAAATGTTCCAGATATGGCATAGTGAGAGTTTTATTTTTCAACAATTAAAATACTTAGGTTGATCCTCACGCTTCTCCATTTTCTCTTACATTTAGGCAGGTATGTTTTTTTTAATCTAGGATACACAAAGACCACTGAGCCCTGGCTCTTGACAAATTATTAACTTTATTTCCACAAGGCAAAAACATACATTAGACAGAACATTTCGGGCAACCTCCGATCCCAGAAAAGTTAGTTAACCTCTCCTTCCTCCGTTGAACTCCCATTATCTTCACTGCTGTCAGAGTTTACTCTAACCTTCCTCTCTCATTAATGAAAACCTTCATTCGTGCCTTCACTTCCTCAGAGACTTCTCTGTCCTCTCTTCAGTCTTATTACTTACTCCTTCACTCTTGTCTTTCTGTTTAATTGGCTGTTGTGTAGTTTCGAGTCTTCAACACTGTTGTTCTCACTGTTATTTGGTCTTCAACACAGTGTTGTTCTCACACTGTTTATTTGGTCTTCAACACAGTGTTGTTCTCAGATTGTCATTCAGCCTTACTTCTTATCCTAGTTTATTACCCCACAACCATACTGCTTAATTGCATGTTCTCTGTGGTCCTCCCTGTTCTACAGTTTATCCATGCTCAACTGCCTGGTATTCTGAGATCTGCGTAGTTATGGTTAAGCAATGGGATTTCTGTTTCTCCTCTCATTTCTACTGATTGCAAGGTGTGTGCATGTGCATATGTACTCACCTATATGTGGCTGCAGGGGCCGAATCGCAGCTCCTGTGTGTGTGTGTGTGTGTGTGCGTGTACGTTGTTATGTTGGGGGCTGGAGAGGGGTGGGAAAGGCTGTAGAGGGGTGAGAAATGGAGCTCTGAGGGGCGAGGGGGCGGTACAGGGGACGGGAGAAGGCATTACAAGGGCAAGATAGGGGCAGTACAGAAACGAGAGAGGGGCAGTACATAAACGAGAGGGGCAGTACATAAACGAGAGAGGGCAGTACATAAACGAGAGAGGGCAGTACATAAACGAGAGAGGGCAGTACATAAACAGAGAGGAAGTACATAAACGAGAGAGGGCAGTACATAAACGAGAGAGGGGCAGTACATAAACGAGAGAGGGGCAGTACATAAACGAGAGAGGGGAAGTACATAAACGAGAGAGGGGCAGTACATAAACGAGAGAGGGGCAGTACATAAACGAGAGAGGGGCAGTACATAAACGAGAGAGGGCAGTACATAAACGAGAGAGGGGCAGTACATAAACGAGAGAGGGGCGTTTCAAGGGGGGGAGAGAGGGTAGGAGATACAGCAACAAGAAAGAGAGCTTTAGTCCCACTTAATTACGTTCAAGCGAGCAACATTAAAAGTCAATTTATGCGTCGTAAATTAAAAGTGGTTATAATTACTAAAGTGTGAAGGAACCCTCCGCCTCACGCCGCCACATCTACGTACGACACCTAAACAATCAGTCTTACACAGAAACGATCACAGCGCTGTTATAGTCAGCCTCTTGTTATCAATGCTTAAGTTACCCCTTCTCATTATCATCAAAGGGAGGGGGTACACCCGTAGGGTTTACCCTATGCTGATAATGAGCACTGCTGCAGAGGAGGAATTAAAAGTGGAGGCAGGTCATGTCTTCGGAATGATAACTCTTTTTATTTTAATTTGAGGGGGGCAGAGAACACCGAGGTCTGAGACTTTTTATTTAGGCCTAAGACCATTCATTTTACAGTCGATCCTTATGATCAGGAGCCCTTCACCAACATGAATGAACCCCCTTGAAGGGAAGAGGAGGAGTTGCAGTATAGTTGGGTATACAGTGTTAAGTCAGTGATCTGAGATACACTTTATTAGCGGCTCGTGTGGCCCCGAGCCGCTAACAGCAACAGTCTGGTTGATCAGGCAATCAGCGAGGAAGCCTGGACTCAGCCCATGTCACCCACATCCTGGAAGGCAGAGTTCATTCATGGTGTGTGTGTGTGTGTGTACTCACCTATGTCCTCACTTATATGTGGTTGCAGGGGTCGATTCACAGCTCTTGTGTGTATGAGGAGGAGGGAGAATTTTAAAGAGTACAGTGTGAGAAGACTCCTAAGAGGCATGGTCCAGGTAATAACAGTAGTTATATAACAGCCTCCACTGAACAACAGACCAATACAATGCAGCATCACAGCAACAACACCATTACAAGTAGAATATTAAAGACCTAAATCAGATACAATGTGGGGGTGATCTCATTTTATCAATAACGACGTTTCTTCCACCAGAGACTTTATCAACTGATAAAGTTCCTGTAAGGTAGAGATGAGCCGGCAAAACTAGATTTAATATTCACTCTAAACGAAACAGATATAGGCGGAATTGACTATAGAATACCACTAGGTGTTAGTGATCACTCTGTAATGCGATATGATTATTTAGTAGAAGTAGGACTGGTGAGAAAAACTGGAAGAGAACAGAAAGCCAGACTGTATAAGAGAAGACTACAAAGATACAAGAGATTTCCTAAAAGAAGTTCACTGGGAAAGGAAACTGGAAGGTGAGGCAGCTCAGGAGATGATGGTAATACTAGACACACACTGAAGGATGGCAACGAAGAGATTTATACCAGACAAGATGAGAAGACAGAACATTGAGAGAGTCTATGTTTCAACCAGGTCTTTAGGGAGTCCAAAGCAAGAGCCAAAATAATGTGTTAAAAAATACGGAGCACAGAGAACAGAAGAAAACAAAGGAATCAAGCAGAAGAGCCAGAAAAGATTACGCATGGGTATGAAGGGAAGAGGAGGGACTATGAAAACATGATATAGCAGAGAACCAGAGCTGCTCATGGCCACATGAGCAGGAAAACAAAGGTAGAGAATCACATGATAAGACTGAACACACACACACACACACACACACACACACACAAACACACACACACACACACACAAACACACACACACACACACACAAACACACACACACACACACACACACAAACACACACACAAACACACACACACACACAAACACACATACACACACACACACACAAACACACACACACACACACACACACAAACACACACACACACACAAACACACACACACACACACACACACACACACAAACACACACACACACACACACACACACACACAAACACTTCATACCCTCACCCCAAGGGTAATTCATCATAACTGAATTAAACAAGACTCTGCAGTCCACCTTTCACTTCTTGTATGAGTTTGAGTGTGTTTATTGGCATAAGATTGCATGTGTGTGTGTGAGAGAGAGAGAGAGAGGGTTGCCCATCGCCATGCCAAAACATTGCTGGACGCAGGTGTTTTCGCGTTTAAAATAGTTAAAATTAACTCACTGATCAATTAATACTATAAATCATGATACAGAAGAGGGAGACTAACATAACTGTAAATCCTCTATAATAAGTATCAGAGGAATTATACTCCGGAAAAATATATACAAATACATGAAATAATACACTCAATAGACTAACAGTGAAAGCACGGGTCATGTTCACGTGTTGGTAATGTTCACTTAGACAAGGTTACTGGGAGGGGGAATAATATTACGGTTACTGGGAGGGGGAATAATATTACGGTTACTGGGAGGGGAATAATATTACGGTTACTGGGAGGGGGAATAATATTACGGTTACTGGGAGGGGAATAATATTACGGTTACTGGGAGGGGAATAATATTACGGTTACTGGGAGGGAATAATATTACGGTTACTGGGAGGGGAATAATATTACGGTTACTGGGAGGGGAATAATATTACGGTTACTGGAGGGGAATAATATTACGGTTACTGGGAGGGGAATAATATTACGGTTACTGGGAGGGGAATAATATTACGGTTACTGGGAGGGGAATAATATTACGGTTACTGGAGGGGAATAATATTACGGTTACTGGGAGGGGAATAATATTACGGTTACTGGGAGGGGAATAATATTACGGTTACTGGGAGGGGGAATAATATTACGGTTACTGGGAGGGGAATAATATTACGGTTACTGGGAGGGGAATAATATTACGGTTACTGGGAGGGGAATAATATTACGGTTACTGGGAGGGGAAATAATATTACGGTTACTGGGAGGGGAATAATATTACGGTTACTGGGAGGGAAATAATATTACGGTTACTGGGAGGGGGATAATATTACGGTTACTGGGAGGGGGAATAATATTACGGTTACTGGGAGGGGGAATAATATTACGGTTACTGGGAGGGGAATAATATTACGGTTACTGGGAGGGGGGAATAATATTACGGTTACTGGGAGGGGGGAATAATATTACGGTTACTGGGAGTAATATTACGTAATATAGAGGGTTATTAGAGTGATCTATTACACAACAGTGACTAAGGGCAATGTAAACTAGAGGTATATAGGTCGCTGCCTGATCCGAGAAAGGTATCCTCGTATTACATAAGCCCAGCCTCCTCTACCTCAATGCATGGAGAAAGGAATAGTGCAGCGTGGTCGTAAAATTCCACTGCACCAGCAAAAGATAAAGGGATGTATACGTACTCACTTAATTGTTGTTTCAGGGGTCGATTCTCAGCTACTGGCCCCGCCTCTTCGCTGGTCGCTAATAGTCCACTCTCTCCCTGCTCCATGAGCTTTATCATACCTCTTCTTAAAGCTCCTGACAACTCTCTGACTGAAGAAATGCTTCCTGACATCCCCGTGACTCATATGAGTCTTAACGTCCAGCTGTGACCCCTTGTTGTTGTGCTCCAGCTCTGGAGCATGTGTGTGCATGTTTGTGCGTGTGAATTTCTGTACGTATGTGCACTTTCATATCTATTCACGTGTATGTATTTGTATTCATAAGGGTATTTGTGTATCTACATGTATAATATTTTTTGTATGTATGCATGTGTGTACATGTGTGCATATGTATTCACCTTTTTTTTCTGGTTGCAGGGGTCGATTCATAGCTCCTGGCCCCGCCTCATAATTGTGCAAGTGTATTCACATATACACATGTACACAAATGTGTAACAATATAAACAATGTTAAAAACGCAAGTTTTCAATATTTTTAATTGTATTTATTTTTTCTTACTGCTGCATTAATTTTAAAATTTTCTACAATCGTTTTGAGAAAATAAAACAGATCTTGCGGGTTTGTTTGTTTTTTAAGAAATTCCGATTTGATAAATCTTTCAGATTCCAAATTTAGAAAAAAAATATTTTTATTGCATTGTTAAATTTGCTCTTCCCCTTCCCCCAACACCTGGAGGATACCTGGAGAGGGTTTCGGGGGTCAACGCCCCCGCGGCCCGGTCTGAGACTAGGCTTCGTGGTGGATCAGGGTCTGACCAACCAGGCTGTTACTGCTGGCAGCATGCAAACTGACGTACGAACCACAGCCTGATTGGTCAGGTACTGACTTTAGGTGCCTGTCCAGTGCCTTTTTGAAGACAGCCAGGGGTCTACTGGTAATCCCCCTTATGTATGTTGGGAGGCAGTTGAACAGTCTTGGGCCCCGGACACTTATTATGTTGTCTCTCAGTGTACTCGTGGCGCCCCTGCTTTTTATTGGGGGAATGTTGCATCGTCTGCCGAGTCTTTTGCTTTCATAGGGAGTGATGTTCGTGTGCAAGTTTGGTACTAATCCCTCTAGGATTTTCCAAGTGTATATTATCATGTATCTTTTTTGCCTACGTTCCAGGGAATACAGATCAAGGACCTTCAACCGTTCCCAGTAATTTAGGTTCTTTATCGTACTTATGTGCCACTAACACAAATCTTCAACACATCCATTGAAACTGGGCAACTACCTGAGGCGTGGAAGATGGCAAATGTAGTCCCAATTTTTAAGAAAGGAGACAGACACGAGGCATTAAACTACAGACCTGTGTCACTGACGTGTATAGTATGCAAAGTCATGGAGAAGATCATCAGGAGGAGAGTGGTGGAGCACCTAGAAAGACACAAGCTTATAAACGACAACCAGCACGGTTTCAGGGAAGGAAAATCCTGTGTCACAAACCTACTGGAGTTTTATGATAAGGTAACAGAAGTAAGACACGAGAGAGGGGTGGATAGACTGCATTTTTGGACTGCAAGAAGGCGTTCGACACAGTTCCTCACAAGAGGTTAATGCAAAAGCTAAAGGATCAGGCACACGTAACAGGAAAAACACTGCAATGGATCAGAGAATATCTGACAGGGAGGCAACAACGAGTCATGGTACGTGACGAGATGTCAGAGTGGGCACCTGTGACGAGTGGAGTTCCACAAGGGTCAGTCTTAGGACCTGTACTGTTTTTGGTATATGTGAATGACATAACGGAAGGGATAGACTCAGAAGTGTCCCTGTTTGCAGATGATGTGAAGTTAATGAGAAGAATAAAATCAGTCGAGGATCAGGCAGGACTACAAAGAGACCTGGACAGGCTGCAAGCCTGGTCCAGTAACTGGCTCCTTGAATTTAACCCTGCCAAATGTAAAGTCATGAATATCGGGGAAGGGCAAAGAAGACCGCAGACAGAGTATAGTCTAGGTGGCCAAAGACTGCAAGCCTCACTCAAGAAAAAGATCTTGGGGTGAGTATAATACCGAGCACATCTCCTGAGGCACACATCAATCAGATAACTGCTGCAGCATACGGGCGGCTGGCAAACCTAAGAATAGCGTTCCAATACCTCACTAAGGAATCATTCAAGACTCTGTATACCATATACGTCAGGCCCATACTGGAGTATGCAGCACCGGTTTGGAACCCACACCTGGTCAAGCACGTCAAGAAATTAGAGAAAGTGCAAAGGTTTGCAACAAGACTAGTCCCAGAGCTAAGGGGATTGTCCTACGAAGAAAGGTTAAGGGAAATCGGCCTGACGACACTAGAGGACAGGAGGGTTAGGGAGACATGATAACGACATATAAAATACTGCGAGGAATAGATAAGGTGGACAGAGACAAGATGTTCCAGAGAGGGGACACAGAAACAAGGGGTCATAATTGGAAGTTGAAGACTCCTATGAGTCAAAGGGATGTTAGGAAGTATTTCTTCAGTCATAGAGTTGTCAGGAAGTGGAATAGCTTAGAAAGCGACATAGTGGAGGCAGGAACCATACATAGTTTTAAGACTAGGTTTGATAAAGCTCATGGAGCAGGGAGAGAGAGGACCTAGTAGCAATCAGTGAAGAGGCGGGGCCAGGAGCTATGAATCGACCCCTGCAACCACAAATAGGTGAGTACAAATAGGTGAGTACACACACACACACACACACACACACACACACAAACACACACACACACACACACACACAATGAATGGTGACTATCCTGGTAGTAAGATTTATCAACCATTAAAATATAAAAGTCATTCAAAATAGGTAGACGAACATATTTTGATCGTGATTACAGAGGAATAAAAATTTCACACACATCTGCACACAAAATGGTCAGATCTGCGCCTGCACACTTGCGTCACTCCCTTCGTCGTAGAATTAGGATGAATATTTTTTTAAACGATGAAGCTACGTCGTTGAGGGTTTGGGAAAGTGTCCGAGCAATTCCAGCATGCTGGGATTATGCTCAATAACTTCGATCATATAGCACCTGCATATGCCAAGTGTTTCTAGAATTTGGTCCTTGTTACCGTACACAAGCGTTCAAAATCTGAATCCGATCGGGTGAGGGGTTCTCGAGTTATGAGCGAAATTATACCGAAAAGAGGGGGGAAGGATCAGGCAATAATTTAAATGTCCCTTTTCGGGGATACCTAATAAATACTTATTAGGTATACCTAATAAGTAGTAATAGACTTTTTTTTAAGATTCTAAGAGGGTTAGGTTAGACTAGGGATATTAACCTATATTATCTTTCAGTCCACAGCAGGATTCGAACATTCACACTCTGTATCAAAATACACAGTACTTTCGCCACTCAGCCAGAAGTTTGTAAATAATTTCGCCCTTTTACGATTTGTTAAGCAACTATGCTTACGTATATTTACCTAACAGTACCGAAATTTAAAAACAAAATGGTTGACTTCTGGCAGCGCTCGGGGAGGAGGGGGGGTGTCGTAAAATCTGGAGTGAACATTTTTGCTGGAGAAAGGTGAAACAGGTTGGTGGATGAGTTGTGTAGTGAGACAAGTGATGTTACTCACTGCTTCTGCTTGTTACTAACTGCTTCTGCTTGTTACTAACTGCGCTCCTTGTAGGTCTGATTACTCTGACGTCACTACCCATCGCCACTATGAATGATCTCTATACGCAAGCTGGCTTTGTACAGTGTGTGTGTGTGTGTGTGTGTGTGTGTGTGTGTGTGTGTGTGTGTGTGTGTGTGTGTGTGTGTGTGTGGTTGTAGTGTGTGTGTGTGTGTGTGTGTGTTGTGTGTGTGTGTGTATGTGTTGTGTGTGTGTGTGTGTGTGTGTGTGTGTGTGTGTGTGTGTGTGTGGTGTGAGTGTGTGTGTACTCACCTAGTTGTACTCACCTAGTTGTGGTTGCAGGGGTCTAGTCATAGTTCCTGGCCCCGCCTCTTCACTGGCCGCTACTGGGTCACTCTTCCTGCGCCATGAGCTTTATCATACCTCTTCTTAAAGCCATGAATGGATCCTGCCTCCACTACATCGCTTCCCAAGCCATTCCACTTCCCGACCACTCTGTGACTGAAGAAATACTTCCTAACATCCCTGTGATTCATCTGAGTCTTCAACTTCCAACTGTGTCCCCTTGTTGCTGTGTCCCATCTCTGGAACATTCTGTATCTGTCCACCTTGTCAATTCCTCTCAGTATTTTATATGTCGTTATCATGTCCCCCCTATCTCTCCTGTCCTCCAGTGTCGTCAGGTCGATTTCCCTTAACCTCTCCTCGTAGGACATACCCCTTAGCTCCGGGACTAGTCTTGTTGCAAACCATTGCGCTTTCTCTAGTTTCTTTTGCGTGCTTGGCTAGGTGTGGGTTCCAAACTGGTGCTGCATACTCCAGTATGGGCCTAATGTACACAGTGTACAGGGTCCTGAACGATTCCTTATTAAGATGTCGGAATGCTGTTCTTAAGTTTGCTAGGCGCCCGTATACTGCAGCAGTTATTTGGTTGATGTGCGCCTCAGGAGATGTGCCTGGTGTTATACTCCCCCAAGATCTTTTTCCTTGAGTGAGGTTTGTAGTCTCTGGCTCCCTAGACTGTACTCCGTCTTCGGTCTTCTTTGCCAGGTATTTTCCTTTTCTTTATATTCCTCTTGTTCATCCATGTTCTGCTATATATTAAGTGATAGGTGGTGAATAACAGTCAGAAAGAACTAACCTAAGTGGACCGTAAGTGGACCAATAAATGAAGAGGAGGTTTATATGTGAAGTGTTCTTCTTGATTCGCCGGGCTTTTTCCAAGTGGTGGCCCGGCCTTGGCTCCCTTTCTCGGGAGTATTTCAGACTAATGTCTGCCATGGGAGGAGGTACAAGTACCCCCTCATCGTCTGGGACCAACTTCAAAGTCGTTGTTTTAAAAAAAAAACACGGTCACAGTTTTTTTTTCTCATTACGTGGAGAGGGTTTCGGGGGTCAACACCCCCGCAGCTCGGTCTGAGACCAGGCCTCGTGGTGGATCAGGGACTGATCAACCAGGCTGTTACTGCTGGCCGCACGCAAACTGACGTACGAACCACAGCCTGGTTGGTCAGGTAATGACTTTAGGTGCCTCTCCAGTGCCTTCTTGAAGACAGCCAGGGGTCTATTGGTAATCCCCCTTATGTATGCTGGGAGGCAGTTGAACAGTCTTGGGCCCCGGACACTTAGTGTTGTCTCTCAGTGTACTCGTGGCGCCCCTGCTTTTCACAGAGGGAATGTTGCATCTCCTGCCCCAGTATTGCTTCCCTGAACATAGAGTTGCTTCTTGCTGTTCAACAGAGTATGTAGAGTGTACAGAGTGTTCAGAGTTGTTCAGAACCCAGAGTGATTAAGTAGTATAAAGTGGTATTAAGTGGTAAAAGTGCTCCATCGGGAGGTGAAGAGCTTTGCACCTCACTTACCCCCGGCAGGACAAGCAGTGGCAAGTCTCAGACAGTGTTCTTCTATGGCATTAAATCTATGTGCAGATTTGTCACTGTGAGGTAAGTGTTTTCAGCAGTCAGTGTTCCCATGCTGAGAGTGTCGGAGGCGGTGGAGGGTGGGGAGAGAGCCTTCTGCTACACTACCTCAACTCTCTGTCTAGACACAAGTTGTGATAGCTAGACTTAATGTTTGTTTTCCTCAGCAGATAACCTCGATATAGACCCTAAAACCTGTTCTCTCTCTCTCTCTCTCTATTTCCTACGTCTCCATATTTTATCCTCCTCTGTTCTTCGTCTCGTCATGTTTGCCAGCTGTCTCGTGAAAGTGAAAGGGAAAGTAACTGTATTTGTTGTCCTCGTCATCCTTGAAAGAGAACGGAGGGTCGAGCCTCCCACTCCTCTCTCTGAATAACCCACACAGGTTCAGAGGTTTATAATACACAAACATGTGAAGAGTCCAGCAAATATGCTCCTCGCCCCTAGATAGTGCCACTAATATCTAGTAAGCAGATTACTTTATCTAGACGGCAGATAAAAGAGTGTTAGTGTTGTGGAGATTGTGTTGAACACTTTCTCTTTCCTCCTGTTCTTTGTAAACAGTACTTTGTAGTGACTGTTAATTTATGTGTACAACTTAGGTGGTGGGATAGGACAATGCTCGGGTCCATCGTCTGGGTGAGACCCGCGTCAGGAAACACTTGGCTTTGTTAAAAGGACACAAATACAACTAATGTGACATTTTTAATGTGGCAACGTTTCGCTCTCCAGGAGCTTTGACAAAGCTCCTGGAGAGCGAAACGTTGTCACAGTAAAAATGTCACATTAGTTGCATTTGTGTCCTTTTACTTAACATATTGTCGGTAATTCTACCAATATTACACAACACTTGTCTTGTTTCCTGATTATAGCTAGATGGTTGGACGTCAGATGGCTCGACGTCAGATGGCTAGATAACTGGACGTCAGAGGGCTAGATAGTTGGACGTCAGAGGGCTAGATGGTTGGACGTCAGATGGCTAGATGGTTGGACGTCAGATAACTGACGTCAGATGGTTAGATGACTGGACGTCAGATGGTTAGATGACTGGACGTCAGAGGGCTAGATGGTTGGACGTCAGATGATTTCCATGAGGTGGAATTGAGTGACAAGTGACCTGCTGACACTGTAGTTCAACTTCCTCTTGTGTCATCTGTGCATTTCCAAGCGAAGGATTTCTCATTTATGCCAGCCGCTGTATCAGCCGCTGAATCAGCTGCCTGTGTCAGCTGCCTGTGTCAGATGCCTATGTCGGCCGCTGTGTTGGCAGCTCTGTTAGCCAGTGTGAATAACACAAGGACATGCTTTACTGTGACTTTTTCCCTGCAGAGTATCAGGAATGCCTGCATCCTTTCCAGAGGGGGCAGGAGAAGGGATGAGGATCCTAGTGTGCTCTCATAATATCAGGGACCCCCGGGTTCCTTCCCTGGCGGCCCACGACCAGCAGAGATGAAGGTTTGTAGATGAATGGTTCAGAGAACCACAAGTTGATAAATTAGACACATATGCAACACTCGGGTAACTTTATTATGGAAACGTTTCGTCACACAGTGGCGAAGATCAGAAGTGGTGAAGATCAGAAGGAGATTGAGGCAATCAATCCATCAGTCAAGATTGATGGACTGATTACATCGACTCCAGGCTGAGGGATTGATTTCTTCAAACTCCTTCTGATCTTCACCATTTTTCTTTGTATTGGACTGATGAAGCCACTGTGGGGCGAAACGTCTCCATAATAAAGATACCCAAGTGGTGCACACGTGTCAGAGATGGAGGTGTTGGTGGGGTCCAGCTCGCAGCTGTCACATCCTGCACACGGCAGGAGGACGACTCCTATTAAGGTGCGCTGAATCACACATACATACAACACAGCCACTCACTAATTGCTCTGCTCTAACCTCTCCTTAATAGCCACCGCGGGGATCCAAGAATGAGATCGTACTTGGCATGTAATGTGTGACCTTAGAGTGTTTAGTCTGCCGTGTAAGGGTGAACGCGAGGTGATGTAAGTACAGGTGTGGTGGTCCACAACTGCCCACCTCTGAATTCTTAAGTGTTTTTACATTAGCGTCCTCACGAGAGTACGAAGGGATACTGAAGTAAACACGGAGGTAATGTGCTTTTTGAAAATGTTGTATATACTATTTTATTCATTGACAGGTGTTTATTACAACTTAATTTGAGTTCATAAAGGGAAAAAAAGGTACAATACCGTGACTGGAACAATACATATAACCCGCACACAGGAAAGAGAAGCTTATAACGACGTTTCGCTCCAATTGGCACCATTTACAAGTCACACTGTGACTTGTAAATGGTCCAAGTCATCCTTCTTTACCTTCTTCCCATCTCCACATTTCCTCCTCCCTGTAGAGAGGAAATCAAGCAAGCATTATGCCATAAGGTAGAGAGGCGCCTTCTAGGTGAGCAAGTTAGGTGGCCGTGTGTGCACGTCACCTTGACCTCCTCACCACACCTCCATCTCCTGCCCAAGAATATATTATTTTATGTTACGTGAAGCGGTAAACCCCTGTGAGTCATTCAGCTTTACAGTAGACTGGACCCTAACCTGATGTATAAGCGGGGCCTTATAGTAGCCTGGACCTAACCTGCTGTATAAGCGGGGCCTTATAGTAGCCTGGAACCTAACCTGCTGTATAAGCGGGGCCCCTCCTGTATATCCCGGACTTACGAAAAAAACCGAAAAGAACGTTTCAGTCCGTCCTGGACCACGTCAGGAGACCGAAACATGGTCTCGACGTTTTGTTCATAAGTGTGTGAATTTTGCGAACTGTTGCAGCCACGTTATTATGATCTTTGAATAAATGGTTTAAAAAAACAACAAGTTCATAAACGAGACACTCTTGCCACATTTAGGTACCTTTACTCTGGAAACGTTTCGCCAGCCGGTGGCTTCTTCAGTCCAATGCAGAGAAAGGTGGAAGACGAGGAAGCGTTTGAGGTAATCAGTCCCTCAACCTGGAGTCAATCTTCATAAAAGACAATAAACTGAATCAACACGACTCAGTTTCTTGTTGAGCACCGTAACGAGCACCGTAACGAGCACCGTAACGAGCACCGTAACGAGCACCGTAACGAGCACCGTAGCGAGCACCGTAGCGAGCACCGTAACGAGCACCGTAACGAGCAACGTAACGAGCACCGTAACGAGCACCGTAACGAGCACCGTAACGAGCACCGTCTGGGAGTATACCAATAACACTGGTATAAACCTTGGTAATAGATACCAACAAAACATTTCGGTCCTGGGACCGAAATATTTTCTAATAAATATGTACTAGCGTTTGCTGACGTGTCTTTTAAAGCAATATTACCGAAGCAAGGACCCGGCTCTTAGTGCGCAATGTTTCTCTACATAGAGCGAAACGTGCTACTGAAATTTCGTTCTGAATCGTGGATCTTTCAATTCAAGCGGATTTTCAGTTCCAACGTGGATCTTTCAGTTCCAAAGTGGACCTTCAGTTTTAACGTGAATCTTTCAGTTTTAACGTGGACCTTTCAGTTCTCTTACCTAATTCCCCCCGATTATGATAGTTCAGCATCTGATGTGGGAGACAGGATGTGCTGTCTCCAGTCGCAATTTGAGTAAGCGTGGCGTTGTTCAGTGCTAACTGATGATGTGGATCATGTAGATGGTATGAGTGTGGCAAGCAATGTACTAACACACACACACTGTAGCTGAGTCTCGACCCTGCAACCTCAAATAGGTGAGTACACACACACACACCAAAATACTTAGAGGAATCGACAAGGTGGACAGAGACAGGATGTTCCAGAGATGGGACACAGCAACAAGGGGTCACAATTGGAAGTTGAAAACACAGATGAGTCACAGGGATGTTAGGAAGTATTTCTTCAGTCATAGAGTTGTCAGGAAGTGGAATAGTCTGGAAAGTGAGGTGGTGGAGGCAGGTATGATAAAGCTCATGGAGAAGGGAGAGAGTAGATCTAGAGGCGACCAGTGAAGAGGCGGGGCCAGGAGCTATCAATCGACCCCTGCAACCACAATTAGGTGAGTATACACACACACAAAAAAAAATTGTTCAATGACAGAATGGATGGGCAGACTGTATTTGTCTAAGATTTTAAGAATATTTTAATAGAGTTCTCCATGAAAGACAAGGGACACTCAATTAAAACGGAGGAGGAATGATACCTGGAGAGGGTTTCGGGGATCAACGCCCCCGCGGCCCAGTCTGTAACCAGGCCTACTGGTGGATCAGGGTCTCATCCACCAGGCTGTTACTGCTAGCCGCACGCAGACCGACGTACGAACCGCAGGCCTGCTGATCAGGTACTGACTTTAGGTGCCTGTCCAGCCCCATCTTTTAAACAGCCAGGGGTCTACTGGTAGTCCCCTTTATGTATGCTGGGAGGCAGTTGCACAGTCTTGGGCCCCTGACACTTACTGTGTTGACTATTAGCGTGCTTGTGGCGCCCTTGCTTTTCATTGGAGAGATGTTGCATCTCCTGCCCAGTTTTTTGCTCTTATAGGGAATGGAGTAGACAGTGGAGGCAAGTGGTTTTTATGACGTGCTGTTGGAGTGCAAGCAAGATAACCCTTATGAAGGGATTCAGGAAAACCTGATAGCCAGACTTGAGTCCTGGAGGTGGGAAGCACAGTGCCTGCACTCCGAAGAAGGGGTGGGGATATTTGCAGTTTTGAACTGTATTATTGGTATGCCTGTGGCAAGACAGTGATGGAGTGATTAGTGAAAGATTTTATTCATTTTTGAGTCACCCTGATAGGTAAACTATTACAATGGATGAGAGACTTTCTGTTTGAGAGGAAAATGCAAGCAGTTATAAGAGGCAAAATGTCCTTGTGGGAAGATGTGACAAGTGGGGTGCTGCAAGGATCTGTACTTATTCCAATAATGTTTTTAATTTATATAAATGATTTACTAGAAGGAATAAATAGTGATATAAATTTGTTTGCTGGTGATACCGAAATATTAGACACAATAATAATAAAACTGACTAAATCTCTATAAGATAATGTGGATAAATTGAGAAAATGGAATGATGGAGGAATAATGGAATATAATGTGAATAAATTGAATGTAATAGAAATGAGATAGAGTGGAATCAAGAGACATAAAGAATAGGGAGTGTGATAAAACATTGAAGGGGAGAGACAGATAGAAAGAGAGAGACAGAGAAAGAGAGAGAAAGAGAGGGGGGCAGGGACCGACGAGTTATTATTAAAAGAAAAACAAAATCCCCGGAAGATCACTTTAAGGAAACTGTGAGTAACTGGCGAGCGATACTCAGAAGACTGACAACACACTCTCTGTAACACAGCCTCACTGTAACACAGACTCTCTGTAACACAGCCTCTCTGTAACACAGCAGACGGAAACTGAACCATGCAGTGGTAATGTCTTACCTGCAACTCAAATTCAAATATTTATGTCTACATGATACATTCTTCGTACAGAATATGAGTGACACTTACGTCAATGAACAATATTGTATATTATATATATATATATATATATATATATATATATTATATATATATATATATATATATATATATATATATATATATATATATATATATTGGTGCTTGATAATACATGCAAAAAGCACATGGTTATGTAGAGCATTTCGGGCAAGCTAAAGTCTACCTTAAGACTACGAGGTAAAGATATTTTACATATGTATATAAGGACATTAAGGCATGATAATAATATTGAATCAATAAGTGAATAAATTAGAAAAGGTCCAAAGGTTGAAAATGGCTATGAGTTTAAAACTATGAGTTGTGATGAGAGGTGAGAGCAGTGTTGATGGCCACACTGGATGATAACAGGAAGACAGGAGATATGATAACCACAGTAAAGCTCATAAAAGAACTTGAAAGATTGGAGAAAGACGATTTTTCGTAGAAGCAACAGGCACAAGAAGAAGCCATGACTGAGAAAATACCCTAGCCCAGGGGTAGGGTAGTGGAGTGGACACTACGAGCACAACTCTGCTGTTAGCTACAACACACACACACACACACACACACACACACACACACACACACACACAGGAGGATGGAAGGGCGTTTGTGTGATGCAGGAAGGTCAGCTGTACTGACCTCCTCCTATACTCTCCTCCTCATTTCTGCTCCAACTGCTGTTTCTGTTGTCACTGCTTCTATCACTGTTACTGAACCCGCCACCCAGCTAATGACAGCACCTCCGTCTACCCGTAGTAAGGGGCGACGCCCTAGTCTACTTACGGCGACGCCCCCGTCTACCTATTGTGACGGCCCCGTCAAATAAATGTCGATTTCTTCATCCTGGTGAAGGTAAGAGCCACTCTCTGTACATGTGTGTACACAGCCCGTGTACACATAGATGTGCGTGTACATCAAATACGTACACACGAACATGGGTTTAAACTGCTGTGACTCGACCCCCTGCAACCACATACAGGTGAGTACACAAGGTTAAGAATACACTTATATCTGCCAATTGAGAAATGACTTCAAAAATAAATAGGCACGCGAGTGATGGCGGCTCAAGTGTGGCATACATACAGTGCCAACATGATAACAGTGCCAACAGTGACAACTTCTTCACCTGGTAATTGACGCTGGATAACCCCCTCTCTCCCCCCCCTGCTCTTCCTGACGTCAAGATATTTTTCAACATACCTATGTGACACACTCTGATACACGTGTCACTGTGTTCAAGGGTTCAGTCAGGCTGTTGGTGCAAGCGGCGGCGTGGCTCTCATGACTACCACAACCCCAGTTGCTCACTCACTTGTAAGAGGTGGTTGTAATATTCTCACTACACTACTGAAGTCCCCCAGCTCAGGCTGACACTACTGAAGTCTCTCAGCTCAGACTGACACTACTGAAGTCCCCCAGCTCAGACTGACACTACTGAAGTCTCCCAGCTCAGGCTGACACTACTGAAGTCTCCCAGCTCAGACTGACACTACTGAAGTCTCCCAGCTCAGGCTGACACTACTGAAGTCTCCCAGCTCAGACTGACACTACTGAAGACTCCCAGCTCAGACTGACACTACTGAAGTCTCCCACCTCAGACTGACACTACTGAAGTCTCCCAGCTCAGACTGACACTACTGAGAAGTCTCCCAGCTCAGACTGACACTACTGAAGTCTCCCAGCTCAGGCTGACACTACTGAAGTCTCCAGCTCAGTGACACTACTGAAGTCCCCAGCTCAGCTGACACTACTGAAGTCTCCCACTCAGACTGACACTACTGAAGTCTCCCAGCTCAGGCTGACACTACTGAAGTCTCCCAGCTCAGGCTGACACTACTGAAGTCTCCCAGCTCAGACTGGAGCACTACTGAAGTCTCCCAGCTCAGGCTGACACTACTGAAGTCTCCCAGCTCAGACTGACACTACTGAAGACTCCCAGCTCAGACTGACACTACTGAAGACTCCCAGCTCAGACTGACACTACTGAAGTCTCCAGCTCAGGCTGACACTACTGAAGTCCCCAGCTCAGGCTGACACTATGAAGTCTCCCAGCTCAGACTGACACTACTGAAGTCTCCCAGCTCAGACTGACACTACTGAAGTCTCCCAGCTCAGGCTGACACTACTGAAGTCTCCCAGCTCAGACTGACACTACTGAAGTCCCCCAGCTCAGGCTGACACTACTGAAGTCTCTCAGCTCAGACTGACACTACTGAAGTCCCCCAGCTCAGACTGACACTACTGAAGTCTCCCAGCTCAGACTGACACTACTGAAGTCCCCCAGCTCAGACTGACACTACTGAAGTCCCCCAGCTCAAGCTGACACTACTGAAGTCTCTCAGCTCAGGTTGACACTACTGAAGTCCCCCAGCTCAGGCTGACACTACTGAAGTCCCCCAGCTCAGACTGACAGATTTCAGCACTGCGTATGAGGTAGATCTTGCATGATGGAATATGAGAGGGTAAACATAGCTAGCTTTAGTTCCCACTGTGTAATAATCATCCAGAACAATGTTCGTCATGTGTTCAGTTTTCGGTAACTAAAAGGGTGTCTCCGCTAAAGAGCAGAACATTATTGTTCTTATTATATTTTTTTCTAACACAACGGCTGTCCCCCAGCGAGGCAGGGTGACCCGATAAAAAGAAGAAACACTTTGATCATCATTCCATCAGTGTCTTGCCAGAGGCGCGCTCACATCACAGCTCAGACGCTCCTCCTTCAGAGTGCAGGCAACAAGTTGATGCACAAGACACACGATCAACATCTGGGTTATCTCTATTATATAGACTTTTCGCCCACCTGTTGCTTGATCAATCCAATAATGAAACTTGTTGGTATTGTATATGTCGAGCTAAACAAAGACTGTTGTTGACCTGCTGCAGTATGACTGGGATACTATCAACAACACTAGGGACTGTTGTTGACCTGCTTCAGTATGTCTGGGATACTATCAACAACACTAGGGACTGTTGTTGACCTGCTTCACTATGTCTGGGATACTATCAACAACACTACTGATAGGAAACGCTGATGGGAAGGACAGAGAAGGATAAATGAGGAGAGGGAAAAGGAAAGGGAATGGTAAAAGCGGAAGGGGTGAAGGTAAGACATGGGATCATGGGTGAAGGGGAATCTGGGGGTCAGAACACGTCACGTGATGCACTTGGCAGACGTGAGTGTCTTCAAGTTGACTTAAGGCGCCCATACAGTTTTTTTTCTGCTTCGGCAATGTGCTTGTTCCCGACACCAGACTTTACAGCATGAACACTCTCTTCTCTAACCACACACACACGATCAGTAGTAGCAAGGCCAGGAGCTGTGACTCGACCCCTGCAACCACATTGCTCTAGATACGACATTCTAAATGTAGAACTCTATCATAATGCGAAATATAGGATGTATAAATAATATTTATCACTGTGCTTCGTTCTTTTTTTCATATTTCGAATGTGAGTGGAATGAGGCACCTGCAGACCTGATTGTCACTGCAGGAGCCTGACACTATACAGTGGCACCAGTGCAACTGCTAGTTAGTGCCTGGGGCACAACTTCCTTCTCTTACATATTACTAAGCGTCGATTTTTCTACGTTTCCCGCATACATATTTTTTTATATAGGCAACGATATATTAGGTTAGGTTAGGGACGCCTAGGTTAGGTTAGGTTAGGGTAGGCTTAAGTAGGATGGGGAATGTTAGGTTAGCATAAGTTAGGTGTAGGCTAGGATAAGTGAGGTGTAGTGTAGGTGGAGGGGTGTAGTGTAGGTGGATGGGCGTAGTGTAGGTGGATGGGCGTAGTGTAGGGAGTGGAGTGGAGTGTAGTGTAGGTGGAGGGGTAGTGTAGTGAGGGTGTTGGAGGTGGAGGTGTAGTGTAGGTGGAGGGTGTAGGTAGGTGGTGGAGGTGTAGGTGGTGGAGGTGTGTGTGGGGGAGGTGTGTGTAGGTGGAGGGGTGTAGTGTAGTTGGAGGGGTGTAGTGTAGGTGGTGGAGGGGTGTAGTGTAGGTGGAGGGGTGTAGTGTAGGTGGAGGGGTGTAGTGTAGGTGGATGGGTGTAGTGTAGTTGGAGGGGTGTAGTGTAGGTGGAGGGGTGTTGTGTAGGTGGAGGGGTGTAGTGTAGGTGGAGGGGTGTAGTGTAGGTGGTGGAGGGGTGTAGTGTGGTGGGGGGTGTAGTGATAGTGGAGGGGTGTAGTGTAGGTGGGGGGTGTGCTAGGTGGAGGTGTAGTGTGTGAGAGGGTGTAGTGTAGGTGGAGGGTGTAGTGAGGTGAGGGGTGTAGGATCGAGCTCAGACTCATCAATGCACACTGAGGGCGGCCAGGAAGCCATCAGGTGAACACTATCCTTGAAGCAGCCATCAGGTGAACACTATCCTTGAAGCAGCAAGAAAGTAGCAAGGTGGTAGGTGAGTGAGGAACACCGTGGGTGAGGACGTGGGAGGAGTGAGGTGAGAGCGAAGGTAACTTGAGGGAAGGGTCAACCTCACGTCACCTGGGACAATGAATGTTGCTGAGGCGTATCTACGGAAAATAGCGCCTATGGCAAGCACTGAAATTTGCGACTCCAGACCGAGGGACTGATTACCTCAAACTCCTCCTTCGTGTTGGACTGACGAAGCCACTGTGTGACGAAACATTTCCACGATAAAGATACCAAAGTGTTGCACATGTGTCTAATTTATCAACAGCAAGACAACACAATGTCAATAAAACAGTTGCATTTATTGAATTAACCATCAACTGCTTTAATGTGATAGATAACATTTAATTCTGCAACATAAGCGAGGCTACTACTACTACTCCTGCTGCTACTACTACTACTACTACTACTAATAATAATAATAATAATAATAATAATAATACAGAAGCTGGGACATCATAAGTACAGCGGTGAGCAAATTAATTGCGACAGGAGCTATTTTTTTTATCTTATAATATGTCTTAGTCTCCGGCTTAATTAGTGTAGAGTTCTTTTCTTTTCAGAAGAGTTTGCTACCGACTTCTGGCAACCCTCCATCTATGGTGTTACCCTGCGACTGTCGTCAGTGCTTCAGCAGCTGTTGTTCTGTAAGGCTATTCCTGCAAACGTGCTCTGTGAGTGAATGTGGGTTTGCCAAATTCTCCCCTTCGATTCATGATGAATGTTACAACTAGGAAGCGTGAAAGTAGCTCTTAGAAAACATGCTGGTTTGAGTATCAGACAGATAACCGAAAATTTGAGCCTAGCAAAGTCAACTGTTGGTCGGATGCTGAAGAGAGCTGACGATACTGGTGATTGTGGAGAGCTGCGTTGAGGAAGATGTGGAAGAAAATGCAAGAGAACACCTCACGATGACAAGGTTATCATAAGAAATAGTGTGAAGGATCCCAATAAAACCAGCAAAGATCTACAGAGATATTTGGCTTCAGCTGGCATAAATGTTGATTCTTCAACTGTTTGACGAAGGCTCCTTGAAGTTGGCAGAACTGCCAGAAAGCAGGTAAGGAAACAATTATTGACTGTTGCTCTGAAGTAAAAATGGCTGCGGCGGGCACTCAAACACAAGGGATGGAGCATTCTGAAGTACATGGGTACAGATCAGTGGTAGTGACACGGAGCAAAGACGAATCCCTTCGGAACTGACACATTCAACAAGCGCCAAAACACCTACCTAAGATATTTTGAGATAGTTTTACTGCTAAAGGCCCTGGACCAGGCTTGTTATTGTTGGGGGAAGGATGAACAGTGACAAATACAAGGCAATCCTGGCAACTCATGATGGAGAAGTCATTTTCCAGCAGGATCTTGCTCCATGCCACACTTCCAGAAAAATGCTGACATTCTTCGGAGAGTGGCTAAGCGTTCTAAATTAGCTTGGAAACTCTCCTGGCCTCAAAGCAATTGAGAATCTATGGGCAATAACCAAACGCAGGATCGCGAAACAGGACTGATCAACTGTAGAGAAGCTAATTACTGCTGCTATTAGGACCTGGTACCACGACGGAGAACTTGCCAAAATGTGTTCATCATTGGTGGATTTATACCAAGGTGTGTAGCAATGCTTATAAAAGCGAAGGGTAGTCATATATCTTATTAAATCAATTATCTGTCACATCATTGCCGTGTATTTTTCAAATAAACATTAATTTTCCAAATAAATGTCTTATTTCATCACTGTCCCAATTAATATACATACTAGTGATCCTGCAAGAAAATACCAACAAGTTAGTGAGGCTGAGCTGCTGCAGTCAGTGAAGCAGACCCGTGGTGAGTAATATATTAACGAATACAGTAGCAGCAGACACAGACACACCCTGTCACCACCCACCCGTCGCCACACACACCGTCCATCCTTGTGAATGGTTCTCAGGGTGCCCCACCACTTGTGACATCCCACTACCCACGCCACCACCTGCACCCCCACCACCCACGTCACTACCTCTCCTCACCACTCACAGCGGGTGAAACGTCGTATAATAATGGCTTCTCCATACTAAAGGTGGCACTGACATTGCTACTGCCGACCAGACATGCCCCAGTTACCTGGGTTAATAAGTGAAGCGTCACGTACTTACCTGTTGCTGCCACCTTGAGTAAGTGTTGACTAGCACATATCAACACTTATACAAGTGGGTGGCATCGTTATACACAGGGGTGGCACTGTTATACACACGGAGGACACTTATTCACAGAGGTGACACTATTATACACAGGGGTGGCACTGTTATACACACGGAGGACACTTATACACAGGGGTGGCACTGTTATACACAAGTGGGCCAGACTTGAGTAACACGGGATCTATTTTTCGTTAAATTCTAGTTATACTATCCACTAACGAGTGGATAGTATAACTAGAATAGTATAACAATTGGATAATATAACTATTTTATACCAAATAGGTAAAACTTGCTATTTTGGCTTAATAAGCAACGCTCTTCTTGCCGAATAAGGCGAGCAAAAATTTGTGTATGCAATAATTTCGCAAAAATCATTCTGAACCTAACGAAAAAAATATATTTCATTGTGTTTGTTTATTATTAAATTATTGTAAACTTACATAAAATATATTTTATTGGCTTAGGCTAAATTAAATTGCGCTTGTTATAACAAGGTTAGGTAAGTTTTCTAAGGTTCTTTTGGTACAAAATTATTAATTTTTGAATTAACATATATTTGTTTCATTTATCTTTAAACGTATAAGAGAATTTTTTATAAAGGACTTAATTTTAAATGAGTTCTTGCTAACATGACACATATATATATATATAATATATATATATATATATATATATATATATATATATATATATATATATATATATATATATATATATATATATATATATATCGCCAAATGCCCGCACATACACTTTTTAATTTTAACTTAAAACATATTTTAAGCAGGCTGGTCAGTCCTGCTTTCCACTAGAAATTGCTCTGCGATGTACCGGTAGATCGCGTTCAACGTTAGGCTGCCCTTGTAGGTAATCCACAATTAAACATTAAGATCAACACTACACCTATTGCTAAACATAATGAGGGCAAATTCCTGGGCCTTCACCTTGACAGAAGCCTGAAATTCAGCACCCATATCCAACACATAACAAAGAAAGTGTCCAAAACTGTGGGGATCCTCTCTAAGATACGGTATTATGTACCACAATCAGCCCTACTCACACTATACTATTCACTCATCTATTCCTACCTCACATATGCCATTTGTGCATGGGAATCAACAGCAATTACCCACCTAAAGCCAATAATAACCCAACAAAAAGCCGCAGTAAGAATTATCACGCAATCCAATGCTAGGCAGCACCCTCCCCCCCCTCTTCAAAGACCTAAACCTACTCACTGTTCAGAACATCCACACTTACTACTCTGCTATCTACATTTATAGAACCATAAATTCCAACTTTAACCCTGAGCTAAAACACTTTCTTGACAGTTGTGACAGGACCCATAGACATAATACCAGATACAAACATCTCTTTGACATTCCCCGTATCCGACTAAATCTATATAAAAATTCAATGCGCATAAAAGGGCCTAAAATCTGGAACTCCCTGCCTGAAAACTCTAGAACTGCAGACACAATCTCAATTTTCAAAAGCACCGTTAAAAAACATCTTATCTCACTTACGCACCCAACCGGTAGCTAACCACATGAAAACTACTTTATCTTGCACATATCCACAGCAAAATACACTTATTGATATCTGTGATTCCCCTTAATTTGCACAGGACTAACCAAAATTCTAATACAACTATTGCTTCATAATTCTTAAGCTAGTCATAAGTTTGCCTAAGACACTCCAATATAGAAACTATATTATGCCAATACATCACCTTTATCATCAATATATAAACTAATTGCTAACTTCTTAAACTAATTGTTAAATTCTTAAATGTTTAAATTTCAGTACCTCAATATTGTAAACCTAGTTAATCACTACAATTACCTAACCTTACTATCAGTATAATCATTGTGTCACTATTGAGTAAGACCTATTATTGGCCATCTTGTAATATCTACTTCATAAAATGTACATTACTATAAGTACACCCCACTATGTATATTACTAGAAATAAAGAATTTGAATTTGAATTGTCTAAAATTTGATCATGTTGCAATGATAACCAAAAAAATCCACTTTGTTTCGACCTTTGTTTACGGCTTAATGCAAGGGGAAGGTGGGAGAGAAAGGGATAACTCCAATTCCTTGAATCAAGAGCTTTTATGAGTCTAGAGGCACATTCTCCTCTCCCTCCCCCCATCCCATGAAGAGTACATATCACATACTTCATCTTCAAGCAATAATCTCTATCTCTCTTTCTCTCTCTCTCTCTCTCTCTTTCTCTCTATCTCTCTCTCTCTCTCTCTCTCTCTCTCTCTCTCCTCTCTCTCTCTCTCTCTCACGCGATAACACTCTTGGAGCAGAGTGGACCTAATAAAGACCAACGAAGAGGCGGGGCCAGGAGATACGACTCGACCCCTGCAAACCACAAATAGGTGTTAAGTAAAAGGACAAAATGCAACTAATGTGACATTTTATTGTGGCAACGTTTCGCTCTCCAGGAGCTTTGTCAAGCTTGACAAAGCTCCTGGAGAGCGAAACGTTGCCACAATAAAATGTCACATTAGTTGCATTTGTGTCCTTTTACTTAACATATTGTCGGTAATTCTACCAATATTATTACACAAATAGGTGATTAAACAAACACAAACCACTTTCAACTTATACACTTCGAAAACATAAAACTAAAAATTAATATAGGTGTCTAGGGTGGAAGTAACTCTTTGTTATTTGTCAATACCGCGGCGGGGAGATTGAAATGTGTTCGTAATTATTGAAATTACCTGTGTTGTTGCAGGAAAGATGTTGCTCTGCAGGACACATGTGCGTGAGGTTAAGATGCAGGGAGCAACGTGATGGTCTGGAGGACACATGTACGTGAGGTTAAGATGCAGGGAGCAACGTGATGGTCTGGAGTACACATGTACGTGAGGTTAAGATGCAGGGAGCAACGTGATGGTCTGGAGGACACATGTACGTGAGGTTAAGATGCAGGGAGCAACGTGATGATCTGAAGGACACATGCACGTGGGGAGCAGCGTCCTTGAGACAGATGAGGCATTCATTGAAGCTCCTCCACACGGTAATCAGATAACAGTATTTACGTCTTCGCGCACTCCACTGTGCTATTGTGTAGGAAGTCACCAGCACACGGGTGCTGGAGTCACCAGCACACGGGTGCTGGAGAGCTCTGGTATCTTGCAGCTTTAAGAAAACACACGTGAGCAAACACTAGGACATATTAGAAAACGTTTTCGGTCCCGAGACCGAAAACAGTGTTTGCTTATTGTGCACTCCAGATTCATGGTGTTGGGGAAGTCTGGGTTTCAGAGTAGCCGTTAGTGGAAGAGCTCGAGCCTCCACTACTCGTGCTGAACGATCCATACTAATTTAGCACCTAGTGGATATAACAGATGGTAGTTGTAATAATGTTGGTAAAATTACCGACAATATGTTAGGTAAAGGTCACAGGTCCAACTAATGTGACATTATTGTGGCAACGTTTCGCTCCAGAGTTTTGCTAAGCCACTAACGGCTTGACAAAGTCTGGAGCGTTAACGATGCACAACGTGCATGGTACTTTGACCAACGATGGCAGTTAGCATGACAGGAGTCACAGGATGTCATTAGCAGACCCAGTAGAGACATTAAGTGCAGGGAGCAACGTGATGGTCTGGATGACATGTACGTGGGGAGCAGCGTCCTTGAGACAGATGAGGCATTCATTGAAGCTCCTCCACACGGTAATCAGATAACAGTATTTACGTCTTCGTACACTCCACTGTGCTATTGTGTAAGGAAGTCACCAGCACACGTGTGCTGGAGTCACCAGCACACGTGTGCTGGAGTCACCAGCACACGGGTGCTGGAGACTCCAGTACACGGGTGCTGGAGTCACCAGCACCCTGGTGCTGGAGAGCTCTGGTATCTCGCAGCTTTAAGAAAACACACGTGAGCAAACACTAGGACATATTAGAAAACGTGTTCGGTCCCGAGACCGAAAACGGTTTGCTTTATTGTCCAGATTCATGGTGTTGGGGAAGTCTGGGTTTCAGAGTAGCCGTTAGTGGAAGGAGGCTCGAGCCTCCACTACTCGTGCTGAACGATCCATACTAATTTAGCACCTAGTGGATATAACAGATGGTAGTTGTAATAATGTTGGTAAAATTACCGACAATATGTTAGGTAAAAGGTCACAGGTCCAACTAATGTGACATTTTATTGTGGCAACGTTTCGCTCTCCAGGAGTTTTGCTAAGCCATAACGGCTTGACAAAGTTCCTGGAGAGCGAAACGTTGCCACAATAAAATGTCGCATTAGGTGACCTTTTACCCAACAGATGGCAGTTAGCATGACAGGAGTCACAAGGTGTCATTAGCAGACCCAGTAGAGACATAAGTACATTTCTTTAAGACTTCAGAGATACGTCATTCATATCTCTCATAACAATGTCATCATACACTATTTAATATAAGTTTTACCTGTGATAATCTTCTAATTTAGAGGGAGTGACTATCCTACAGCCAGGCCCTTGTCCAAGCTTCCTTCCTGGTGCTAATTAACAGGCAGCTGACCCACAAACTCATGGGCGCCTGGCTGATCTTTACTTGGATGAGGTGGTAATCTAAACTCACGAAATCGTAATTTTGATGAATCTTATTGTAGCCAGCTGGCTCTGTGGCTAACACGTCGGTCTGGAGTTTCATGACTCTCTGATCGCGGGTTCTATGCCCGCCCCGGTTTGTAGGTAGTAATCTAGTTCCTTCTTGAATATTTCTACACTTGTTCGGGTAATATTTCTAATAGGTGTTGGTATCAGTTGGAAGAGTCTGATGTTGATATAGTGCTCTCTTATTGTTGATGTGGTGTGTGCCTACTATCAGGATTTCAGATATTTTATCATTCACGATTAATTAATTGATCATTTCCTGAACAATTTTTAACATCTCCTAAATTTTTAATATTTTATACATTGTAAGATACAGTGTTCTAGTGTGTGGCTCTGTGTGCACACACCTGTCTTGTGGCTCTGTGTGCACACACTCACCTGTCTTGTGGCTCTGTGTCCACACACTCACCAGTCTTGTGGCTCTGTGTCCACACACTCACCTGTCTTGTGGCTCTGTGTCCACACACTCACCTGTCTTGTGGCTCTGTGTCCACACACTCACCTGTCTTGTGGCTCTGTGTCCACACACCTGTCTTGTGGCTCTGTGTCCACACACCTGTCTTGTGGCTCGGGGCCTCGCTACAAACTAAACTTACAAAATTACAGCCAAGTCTTAGCTGTATTAGTCTTGCTTGTATTACTCTCTCCACAGACATATTTCACACATTTAATTATGATGGAAAATGACAATTATCTGCACTCACCTATTTTCTTCAAATTTATCCCAGTTACCTTCTGATTATTTTGCAGCGTGTCTTCGAGGACCCAAAATTTAATTACATATTCTTATACTGTATTCTCGGAGGCTTATGTGAGAGGGAATCCAAATTGACTGACATTGACTTCTTTGCTAATAGTTTGTGCATATGAGTGTCTGGCTTCAGCCATGACCATCCTACAGTCGGATCTTTTTTTAAGTATTCAGGACTGCCATGCACGTCGTGGGTTTAAGTTGATTATTAGCAAGCCATGAAGAGACGCTGAACTTTCTTGGTGCCACCCTCAGCGCACCACTGGGCGAGACAATTATTATATTCATGGGTTCACATGCTCCCAGGGGACCCCTGGTTCACATGCTCCCCAGGGGACCCCTGGTTCACATGCTCCCCAGGGACCCCTGGTTCACAGCTCACGTCTCCTCGTCACACAATATGTAGCCAAGCTTACTAAGGAGTATAAGCTTGAATTAAGCTTGGTCTAAAGGCACAACGTTGCTCGATAAAGCTTTCCAGTCTACCATAGTGTCGTCATACATAAGCTTGAGTGTGTGGGAACGACAGGTGGGAGAACGACAGTCATAATGTAACCCTTGAACAAATTTAATGTGCAGCGTGAGGTCAGTTTTTCTTCCTCTCAGTTAATATATTATCCCTTATCTTGTGGTATGTAATGTAAGTATGTAGGGCTTATGTGACCTTGAGGTGTGCAGCGCCGCCCTGCCGGCGGTGCTAGTTGCAATGCATGTGTGTGTACTCACCGAATTGTGGTTACAGGGGTCGACACTCAGCTCCTGGCACCTGTGTGTGTGTGTGAGTGTGTTTTCTCTCAGATGAAGGGAGAGGGGGTATGTCGAGCACCAGCGTCATAGAACACTCTCATACTCACTCTTAAAGCTGTGTATGAAGTCTGTACATGCCACAATACTCACCATATGTTATTCAGGTGGCATTATTAATACATTAAATACCTTGTGTGTGTCTGACTTCTTTCAATATTATTATTATTATTTTTATTTTTATTATTATTATTAATAGTAGTAGCAGTAGTGTTAGTATTAATAGTAGTAGTAGTGCTAGTAGTAGCAGTAGCAGTGGTGGTAGTAGTAGTAATAGTAGTATTACTATACTACTACTACAATTGCTATACTACAACTATTACTACTATTACTACTACTACTACCACTGCTACTGCTACTACTAGCACTACTAATAGTTGCAGCAGTAGCAGCACCAGCAGCAGTAGTAGTAATAATAATAATAGTAGTAGTAATAGTAGCAGTAGAAGCAGTAATAGTAGTAGTAGTAATAGTAGTAATAGCAGAAGTAGTAGTAGTAGTAGGAGCAGCAGTAACAGCAGCAGCGACAGTAGTAATAGTAGTAGTAGCAGTAGTAGTAATAGCAGAAGTAGTAGTAAGTGTCATACAGAGCCTAGAGAATGGGAGGTAATAACGTTGATGTAAGAGGGAGTGGAGGTATGATCGTTGCATCAACCTCCCTCTGCAAGAACCAAGACAACACCTCAGAGTCCAGGTTCACCTCGTGCTCTCCACACTCACTGGGCTGGATTTTAAACTTAGTTTCTACACTTAGACAGTCCAGGCACGAGCCTCCAGGCGTCACCCAGACCAGCCACCACATATAGAGTTATTTCAAATTTATTATATTAGAATATATATATATATATATATATATATATATATATATATATATATATATATATATATATATATATATATATATATGGTGGCAGAGACTGAACAAGGTGTTGGAAACATTAGCTGGAGATGCTGGTCCATGGTGACAAGATAGTATCATGCAGTTGCTGCAGATCTGTCGACTGCTCATGCATGTTGCGAATCTCCCGTTCCACCGCATCACAAAGGTTTACACTAAATTCTGACTCTACCATCTGCACGTCGCAGCAGAAATCGCGATTCGCCAGACCAGGCGACGTTTTTCCAATGTTCAACTGTCCAGTTTTTGGTGAGCCAGTGCCCACTGTAGCCTCACTTCCCTGTTCTTTGCCGTCAGGAGTTTAACCCGGTGTGGATTTCTGCTCTAACCCATCCACTGCAAGGTTCGACGTGTTGTGCGTTTTGAGATGTTCTTCTGCATAACACTGTTGTAACGTGTGATAATTTATGTTACTGTCACCTTCCCGTCAACTTGAACCAGTCTGGTCTCATGATCAAGGCGTTGTCCCCCACACAACTGCCGTTCACTGGATGTTTTCTATTTTTCACACCATTCTCTGTCAAATCTAGAGACTGTTGTGTGTGAAAATTCCAGGAGATCAGCAGTTTGAGATATTCAAACGGTGTGGCACCAACAATCATTCCATGGTCAAAGTCACTCATGTGTGATTGATGAACATAGCGGCGGGTGTGTCCTTACAGATGAACCAATAGTCTCACGTCTTTTCTCTTGTGACGAGGCAGTGAGAAGTTATTTGTGTTATTGGTTATGTAGAATACTTTAAAATCATGTTTATGTATGTATGTGTGTGTGTGTGTGTGTGTGTGTGTGTGTGTGTGTGTGTGTGAGAGAGAGAGAGATGTGTGTACTCACGTAGTTGTGGTTGCAGGGATCGAGTCATAGCTCCTGCCTCCGCCTCTTCACTGGTCGCTACTAGATGTGTGTGTGTGTGTGTGTGTGTGTGTGTGTGTGTGTGTGTGTGTGTGTGTGTGTGTGTGTGTGGGTATCACCCCCCATGCCACAAGGTCGTCTGAACAGGACTCATGTAGTCTGGTTTTTGTCGTGTAAGGTACTTTTATGGTCTTACTGTAAGGAATTTATTTGTCTGCCTAACCTACCCTCTCAACCTGCTGTCCTGCGTGCCCACCCAACCTGCCTAACCTGCTCTCTCAACCTGCTGTCCTGCGTGCCCACCCAACCTGCTAGCCTGCCTGCACCCTTCTGAACTCTAAATATATACAGTGTCATAAAACTATGAATTTCAATTGTTATTGGCTGAGAGGAAGTGTTGAGCATCATGCAAGAGACTGACCACATGATGAATACTCCGGATAACTAGTGTACACTGTCAGCTGGACAACCACAGCACGAATACCATAGTAACTAATATAACTAGTGTACACTGTCAGCTGGACAACCACAGCAGGAATACCTCAGCTACTACTGTAACAGAGACAACTAAAAATAAAAGTCAGCTTCTGTAACTTGCTCAGCAAACACAAATGCTGAACCCAGACCCTCGACTCATTATGCACCTCTGTAATCGTGTATGTGACTGCTGTCTACAGGATGGGAGTGAGGTTACTATGCCCACAGGATGGGTACGGGGAAGCATAATAAACATACGACACTAACTCGTTCCTGTGCTGCCCCACTCACCAACTGAGAGTATTTCTGGGAAATACGATATGTATGCAGGAGATGGGATGTATGTTTCAAGGCTGTCTGTATTGTATGTTTACGTTTTAAACGATTATATATATATATATATATATATATATATATATATATATATATATATATATATATATGTGTGTGTGTGTGTGTGTGTGTGTGTGTGTGTGTGTGTGTGTGTGTGTGTGTGTGTGTGTGTCTGTGTGTCTGTGTGTCTGTGTGTGTGTGTGTCTGTGTGTCTGTGTGTGCAGAAGTTGAATTATAGCTCTAGGCCTTTGTGTTGCAATCAACACATCGTCAGGAGCTTGCAATGTTTTAGAAATATTGTAGGAAATCCAGGCAGATTCGTTCAGGGAAATGACTCTCTCCAGAGAGAAAGATAAAGAGAGAGAGAGAGAGAGTTAGAGTGAGAGAGAGAGTGAGAGAGAGAGAGAGAGAGAGAGTGAGAGAGAGAGTGAGAGAGAGAGAGAGAGAGAGTGAGAGAGAGAGTGAGAGAGAGAGTTAGAGAGAGTGTTTGTGTTACTAAACAGAGAAGACAGGTGTCACTGGTTCTCACGTTAGCGTGGCGCATATATATATTTGGAGAGTGGTGAGACGACTCAGAGGTTGACACAGTCTATAGAGGACACTAACCTCTGTGAACCCCCGACAACCTACTCCCTCCCACCCCCCGTCGACCTCGAGTAGCACCAGTGTTGGTGAATTGTTGATAGTTGAGTCAAGCAGTGAGTGTGCCGCTGGGCCAGCAGCTGAACCACAATATTCCAACTAGCATCACACATCTTACTCGTCAAGAATAACCAAGTTTGTACTGGTTCGTTTAGTGCCAAGGATACACACACACACATGTAGTGAACGCAGGATCCATACACAGCCTTAAGAAGAGGTACGATAAAGCTTATTTAGCAGAGAGAGAGAGAGTGGAAATAGTAGCTATCGGCAAAGAGGTAGGGCCTGGAGCTGTGACTCGACCCCTACAACCACAAATAGGTAAGAACACGGGTCCACGAATTTTAAGGATGAGCAAACGTTACTCATTATACACGCCATTAAAATTTATTTTATTAAGACTCGGTTATAGTCTCCCATTCAGGTAAAGTTACCCGACAAAGAAGAAAACGCTTTCACTGTTACTCATTCAACCACTGTCTTGCCAGAAGGTCGCCGACATCACATTTCAGATGACCCTTCATACTGCAACAACCTCCCCCTCCACTCCTCCAGTGTGATGGCACTCTACTTCCCACCTCCAGGACTCAAGACCGGCTAACCGGTTACACCTAAATCCCTTCAATTCATAAAAACCACTTGCCTCTATTCACTCCCGGCTGACACGCTGACATAAGCCTGTGGGATGTCCAAGCCCCTACCACTCAAAACCAACTTCACCCCCATCGCTATCAGTCATACATTTTACTCTACATAATATAAAACATAATAAGCATCCGCCTGAAAACACATTACCAAGTTGTGATTGAAATAAATCTGAAGTCAAGACAACAGAGCATAACAACAGAACATAGCAGAGCATAACAACAACATAACAGAGCAAAATAACAGAGGATAACAAGAGAGCATAACACCAGTGCTTAACAAGAGAACATAACAGCCAACCATTCCTCACTGACACCATCAGAACTACAGAGCAAAAGTCCCATTGTTCCACCACCCTTATATAAACCCACATGACATAAACCCCTAACACCTGTGAGCCCTCAACACCTGTGAGCCCTCAACACCTGTGAGCCCTCAACACCTGTGATCCCTCAACACCTGTGAGCCCTCAACACCTGTGAGCCCTCAACACCTGTGAGCCCTCAACACCTGTGAGCCCTCAACACCTATGAGCCCTCAACACCTGTGAGCCCTCAACACCTGTGAGCCCTCAACACCTGTGAGCCCTCAACACCTATGAGCCCTCAACACCTATGAGCCCTCAACACCTATGAGCCCTCAACACCTATGAGCCCTCAACACCTGTGAGCCCTCAACACCTGTGAGCCCTCAACACCTGTGAGCCCTCAACACCTGTGAGCCCTCAACACCACTGTAAAAACATTGTATGCTATGCAAAAATCGCGAACAAGTGATACAAGATGCAAAATAACCACGGGGGCAGTTGAATGATATCTCTAGGCCTTTCGTGTTGCAATTATCACATTATCAGGAGCGTGCAATGTTTCAAAGTGTCAAGTACAGGAAGATCCGTTCAAGGATCTTCCTGTACTTGCCACCTGGACTTCCTACCCATTTCTGCAACACTACAAGCTCCTGGTGATGTGTTTATTGCAAGACGAAAGGCCTACAGCTACCATTCAACTCCCCCCCCCGTGGTTGTTTTGTACTGCATGTTATTTTTATACTATTTAAATAAAACACCTATTAACTAACTTAGCTAACTTGCTCATACATTTGTTGATGCAAACTACATGAGCTATCCTGGTGTGGATAACAGTGTTGATGACTCCTTATCAGGAAGAACACTTAGAAGATGATCCAAGGTTATGCTGTGTGTGTAGTGGGTAAGTCCTTAGTTAGATGGTGTGGGAGTGGAGTGATGGTGTGGGGTGGAGTGGTGTGGAGAGGTGTGTGGGAGGTGGGAGAGATGATGTGTGAGAGGTGGGAGAGATCATGTGTGGGAGAGGGTGTGTGGGTGAGAGAGATGGTGTGGGAATGGAGTGATGGTGTGGGGGTGGAGATGGTGTGGGAGATGGAAGAGATGATGTGTGCGAGGTGGGATAGATGAGTGGGAGGTGGGAGAGGGTGTGTGGATGAGAGAGATGGTGTGAGAGAGGTGATGTGTGGGTGGTGGGAGAGGGTGTGGGTGAGAGAGATGATGTGTGGGTGGTGGGAGAGATGATATGGGGGTGGAGAGATGGTATGGAAGGTGGGAGAGATGGTGTAGGAGGTAGGAGAGAGGGTATGTGGGAGATGGGAGAGAGGGGTGTGGGAGATGGGAGAGAGTGGTTTGGGAGGTGGGAGAGATGATGTGTGGGTGGTGGGAGAGATGGTATGAGGTGGGTGGAGATGGTGTGGGTAATGAAAGAGAGGGTGGGGTGGAGATATGGTATGGGGTAGATGGGAGACATGGTGTGGGAGATATTAGAGATATAAGGTAATATTTTTATTAGTGGGTTTGGGTCTGAGAAAGACCTGCCTGGGATAGAGCAATATATGTGTTGGTGCTTCTGGTGTGTTTACACGAAGCTTATACAGGAATGCGGTAGAGGAAACATGTAAGGAGATAGCAACAACAACAACAAATACAGATGGTAAGAAGAGGAGGAGGAGGACTGGTAGACACAGACATGATGATGATGTGGTGGGAGGAGAGGATGAGGAGGAGGAAGTAGAGGAGTAGGAGGAGGAGGAAGTAGAGGAGGAGGTAGAGTGGCGGGCAAGGAGAGTGTGGTTTAATTTTTATAAGCAGAAACTTGGTGGGTCGGCAACACTTTGCTTAACAAAAAACTAAACTGATGATGAGGGAAGAGGAGAAAGAGAGAGGAATAAAAGGAAAACTCAACACGTAAAATAAAACATTGAGGAAGTAAAGAAGAAAAATGAAAGAAAATGAAATGAAAATGAAGGAAAAGATTAAATAAGTATTTAGAGAGAGAGAGAGAGAGAGAGAGAAGAGGAAGAGAGAGAGAAGAAAGAGAAGAGAGAGAGAAAGAGAAGACAGAGAAGAGACAGAGAGAGCAGACAAGAGACAGAGAGAGAGGAGACAGCAGAGAGAAAGCAAAAGAGAGGAGAGAGAGGACCTTTACGCAGACTCATACAAGCTCAGTTGAAAGTAGATCAACACTGCTGTACGGAGGGTAGTAACAACTCTTATGGTAGGATGAAAATGTGTGGGTGATGGTGATGGTGTAATGGTGGTGATGGTGGTGTAATGGTGGAGAGTGGTGGTGTAATGGTGATGATGGTGGTGTGATGGTGGTGATGGTGGTGTAATGGTGGTGTGATGGTGGTGTAATGGTGGTGATGGTGGCGTAATTGTGATGATGGTGGTGTAATGGTGGTGTTATAGTGATAATGGTGGTAAACAGTAATGTGCAATGCTCTACACTACTAGTTCCATCAATACCTCAAGTTGCAGACTCTGCAACTCGCCAGAGTCACATTAATTACACCGTGGTCTGCACAAGCCATCAGTGACCTGAGGTTTAGACAAGACCTCACTGACCTTCAACACCTCGTGGTCCCAACCATCTGTACACCCCACTATCATAATTGCTGCCAAGCATAATTCAAGAAATGAGCGAAGGACGAAACTCACAACCTGACTTGGGTGTTCCGTGAAGCAGTCATCAGTCGGGAGATTTAATGGTGTAAAATACCGACATGATGCACAGATGAGTGATGATATATTATACTACTGATGAGTGGCGATTACAAGATCCTCATTCATCTGTATATTCAATAATATCAACCAGAAAAAATGGGTTTTACAACCTAGTTGAGCCCCTTGTCAGGAAACTTATTGGTGGTTATCCTACATAACATACCGTCCCCTGCAGGTCCGTCTCACATCCTACCTTCCCACCATTCTCCACCAGACTCTCCACACTACATATACTCTTTACCCAGGTAGATCTGTGACTTGATAAAGCTCACTGTTTGGGCGAAACGTAGTCAATAAAGGATCGCATTATACTGCAATTGTGTCTATTTTACCAATCATCAGTTTACAGATCGAAGACTCGAAGGAGTCTGTTATGAAAGCCTCAAAACACAGCTGATATTTCCACAGTTTGTAATACAGCATAATCCACATATGACCTTGAGGAAGCCATCGACAGCACGTCCGTGTATTCTGCTCCAGACCCACACTCATGCAACTCCATATTTATAAAAGAAATTGCACGCAAATTAGCATTTCAAACTTATGACTCACGAAATCATAATGACACGATTGCAAACAAATCACGGTACGGGCGGGGATTGAACTCGCGGCGGGTGAGTCAAAGTCGTGAGTCTATAGTTTTACGATTCACTCGCCGCGAGTTCAATCCCCACCCGTACCGTGGTCAGTATTTCAAACCTTTAGTATTCTCTGGAGGAGCCTGGACACGGGTGTAATCCCAGTCATTATAAACCACCTGTACTGTCCCACTTCACAAAAGTGGCAGCAAAAACAACCACGAAAAACTTTAGACCAACAGAACTAACTTTATACATTATCAAAATTTTTGAACGGGCCCTAAGTCGCAGCAGGTGCACACCCCAGGGCAGCGTGGGTTGAGAGCAGGTCGCTCCTGCCGCCGCTCACAACTACTGCCGGAGCAGGTTGCATGATGTGTGTGTCGCCAGGAGATACACTGTCACACACACACACACACACACACACACCTCCTGATATATAATACACTGGGCACCAGTTACTCACACAACTTTCACCAGATGTATCCGCTATTTAGATAATATTTTTTTAAATATAAATAAGCTAAAAAAATGTTACATCACTACTTCACTAATGTAATTATCGCTCCCGTATTCAATATATAAATATTAGTATAAAATCTTAGTGTACTTCATTTAACATTCTGAAATTGGTATTAACTATTAAAGAAGTAGTTAGTGTCCTTATGAGTGGAGTGAGGGAAGGGCTTTTGTTCTTATTACTCTACCTACCTGGAGTCTGACTGGAGGTGTTCCGGGGGTCAACGCCCCCGCGGCCCAGTCCTTGACAAGGGCTTCCGGTGGATCAGGGTCTGATCAACCACCTGAGGTATGGAGACTGTCTCCAGCATCTTGTTTCTCAAACCATGAGTGTCCTATGATTCCAGTTTCTTTTTGTGAAGACATGAACCTGAGAATGATAGTCCTCTACTAGAGGCCTGGTCTAGGACCGGGCCGCGGAGGCACTGACCCCCGAAAACATCAATCAATTATCCTTCAGGTATATATATATATAATATATATATATATATATATATATGTCGTGCCGAATAGGTAAAATTGGTCAATTAGCAAGACCTCATTTAAAATTAAATCCTTTCTAAAATTTTCTCTTATACGTTTCAAGATATATATTTTTTCATTTATGTTAATGTAAAAATTAATAATTTTGTACCAAAAGAACCTTAGAAAACTTACCTAATCGTACTATAACAAGCGCAATTTAATTCAGCCTAATCCAACTAAATATATTTTAGATAAGTTAAAATAATTTAATAATAAACAAACACAATGAAATATATTTTTATCGTTAAGTTCAGAATGATTTTTGCGAAATTATTGCATACACAAATTTTCGCTTGCCTTATTCGGCAAGAAGAGTGTTGCTATTTAAGCGGAAATAGCAAATTTTATCTATTCTTCACGACATACATATATATAAAATATACGTACCACTGCTCCACTTCCGATCAGGTTTTTATGGTAAATTCGCCATGTGATCGTCCATAAAGGTGAGAGTCAGAAAGCAAGACACTGGAGAGTCTCAAGATACCTTGTACAAGGAGCCAGAGAACCAGTCTCCCAGATGGCGCTATGAAGTGTGAACTACAAGTTAGCAGTTATTATATATAACTCTTAAGTCATCATTCTAACAAGACAATTGCAGTCAAGACAAGACAAGTGACACCCTGTGGTGATGAGATTGTTAGTTGTTAGTTATGGGTGCCAGTGCAACATGTTGGCATCCCAGCAATAACAATGCTGCGTGGTCAGCCAAGTCACTGTCCGAGGTGGGCAGAGACGCCCTGGGTGGGCGGGTAGAAATACCCGGGTGGGCGGGTAGAGATGCCCAGGGTGGGCTCTTTAATAAAAGTACTGGTTAAGAGTGCACCTGCGCAGTGGGAGTCGCCTCATTAACCTTGGTAGTTAATTTTCCATGAAATAACTTTTGTCTCGAAGCTTTAACATAGGAACTGAGTGTGTGTTAGTTACCATTTGATCTGTTGTTTGTGTGTATGTTATTTGTTAGTGGGGAGACTCCATGATCGTATGACCATCAGATGCAGTGTTCTGACTGGCAACTACTACAAATATCTTCTACAACCTGTTCTCTAACCTCTACAACAGTATTCCTCAATCTTCCTACAAAAGTCTGACACATGTGATGGTCAACTGTGTGATGATGGTCGCACGATTTTGTTGACACTGTGCAGTGTGAATCTTACATAAAAGTGAATTTATAATTTCATGTGAGGGCCGCATCTATTTCCTAGAAGGGCCACATGCAGCCCGCGGGCCGCAATTTGAACTCCGTTCTGTACAGATAACCTCCTTCCACCCGTGGATCCCGCCCACCGGTGACGATGCCTCTAACTGCTGCACCTCATCTGACTCCTGTATAAGCGTCCATTTCCCTGCTTATGCTTCAGATTCATCAAGACTAAGTTGGTGAACACCTTGAATTATGAGGGACTGACTACCTCATCTACTGTCTCAAAGTAATAACCTCTGTACTGAATTAAAAATTCCACTGGTTAAGGACACGTCTTCATAATAAGGATACCCAAGTGGGCCAGCAGTAACAGCCTGGTTGATCAGACCCTGATCCACCGTGAGGCCTAGTCAGGACTGGGCCGCAGAGGCGCTGACCCCCGGAACATCCTCCAGGTAGTACAAGAAAGGTATACATCCTCCAGGTAGACTCAGGCAGGTAACTGCTGCATGTATCACAATCCTTGAATCAAGAGACCTTCATCAACATCAAGACATCTTTATCAACATCAAGGGACGTTTACCAACATCAAGGAACCTAAAGGAACGAGACGTCAATAAAGGTACAAGTTAAGAAAATTGGAAGGTTTAAACAGATAGAGAATGGAAGGAGAGGAAAAATAAACAGAATACGAATGGTAGGAGAAAGATGAGATGAGATGTGTGTGTGACAGGAGGAAAGAGGAGAAGCAAGAGAGAACACACACGGAGGGAAGGAGAGAAGTGGAAGAGAAGAACAAAGTAATGCCGGTGTGCTAGTCAGATCCAGTTTCACGAAATGACAGTAATGGAAGCGACATTAAACAACTGGTCTTATAGTGGAGGCTGTGTGGGAGAACCTAGCAACAGTCGCCACCACCACCACCAGCATCATCACCACCACCACCACCACCACCCACACCACTACCACAACTCACACCACACCACACCACCACCACCCACACCACTACCACAACTCACACCTCACCACCACACCACCACCACCACACCACTACCACAACTCACACCTACACCACACCACCACCACCCACACCACTACCACAACTCACACCTACACCACACCCACCACCACCCACACCACTACCCACAACTCACACCTACACCACACCACCACCACCCACACCACTACCACAACTCACACCACACCACACCACACCACCACCACCACACCACTACCACAACTCACACCTACACCACACACCACCACCACCCACACCACAACTCACACCTACACCACACCACCACCACCCACACCACTACCACAACTCACACCTACACCACACCACCACCACCCACACCACAACCACAACTCACACCTACACCACACCACCACCACCCACACCACTACCACAACTCACACCTACACCCACACCACACCACAACTCACACTCCACACCACACCACCACCACCCACACCACTACCACAACTCACACCTACACCACACCACCACCACCCACACCACTACCACAACTCACACCTACACCACACCACCACCACCCACACCACTACCACAACTCACACCTACACCACACCACCACCACCCACACCACTACCACAACTCACACCTACACCACACCACCACCACCCACACCACTACCACAACTCACACCTACACCACACCACCACCACCCACACCACTACCACAACTCACACCTACACCACACCACCACCACCCACACCACTACCACAACTCACACCTACACCACACCACCACCACCCACACCACAACTCACACCTACACCACACCACCACCACCCACACCACTACCACAACTCACACCTACACCACACCACCACCACCCACACCACTACCACAACTCACACCTACACCACACCACCACCACCCACACCACTACCACAACTCACACCTACACCACACCACCACCACCCACACCACTACCACAACTCACACCTACACCACACCACCACCACCCACACCACTACCACAACTCACACCTACACCACACCACCACCACCACACCACTACCACAACTCACACCTACACCACACCACCACCACCCACACCACTACCACAACTCACACCTACACCACACCACCACCACCCACACCACTACCACAACTCACACCTACACCACACCACCACCACCCACACCACTACCACAACTCACACCTACACCACACCACCACCACCACACCACTACCACAACTCACACCTACACCACACCACCACCACCCACACCACTACCACAACTCACACCTACACCACACCACCACCACCACACCACTACCACAACTCACACCTACACCACACCACCACACCACACCACACCTACACCACACACCACCACCCACACCACTACCACAACTCACACCTACACCACACCACCACCACCCACACCACTACCACAACTCACACCTACACCACACCACCACCACCCACACCACTACCACAACTCACACCTACACCACACCACCACCACCCACACCACTACCACAACTCACACCTACACCACACCACCACCACCCACACCACTACCACAACTCACACCTACACCACACCACCACCACCCACACCACTACCACAACTCACACCTACACCACACCACCACCACCCACACCACTACCACAACTCACACCTACACCACACCACCACCACCCACACCACTACCACAACTCACACCTACACCACACCACCACCACCCACACCACTACCACAACTCACACCTACACCACACCACCACCACCCACACCACTACCACAACTCACACCTACACCACACCACCACCACCCACACCACTACCACAACTCACACCTCACCACACCACCACCACACCACACCACAACTCACACCTACACCACACCACCACCACCCACACCACAACTCACACCTACACCACACCACCACCACCCACACCACAACTCACACCTACACCACACCACCACCCCACACCACTACCACAACTAACACCACACCACACCACCACCCCACACCACTACCACAACTCACACCTACACCACCCACCACCACCCACACCACTACCACAACTCACACCACCACCACCCACCACCACCCACACCACTACCACAACTCACACCTACACCACACACAACACAAACTAACATTCTCTCGCCAGAATGACACACAGGCAGACGAGGATAATCAATGTTAGTAATAAGAGTAGAATTATCCACAAAATGTTAGGTAAATGGACAAAGGTGCAACTAATGCGACGTTTTATTGTGGCAACGTTTCGCGCTCCAGGAGCTTCGTCAAGGTCCTTGACAAAGCTCCTGGAGAGCGAAACGTTGTCAAAATAAAATGTTTACTTGCATCTGTGTCACTTTACATAACATAACCAATACTGTAAGAAACTTATGTAAACATACCAGGTTTCCACCTATGGGACTGCCATCTGTGGTAATGCCACCTGTGGGAACTGCCGCCTGTGGGACTGCCACCTGTGGGACTGCCCCTGTGGCCCTCGTGGGACTGCCACTGGACTGCACCGTGGGGACTGCGCCTGTGGGACGCTGCCCGGGACTCCGCCGTGGGACTCCCACCTGAGGGACTCCCACCTGAGGGACTCCCACCCCACAGGGTATCGTAGATGATGGAATACTCAGAGGATGTTATTTCTGCTGGTTTATTCATCCGGGTAATGACAATAACACTAAGCCTGACACAGATCATTATCTGAGGGGCCACTATGGCGGACCACGGCAGCACCGACCACAAACTTACCCGCCTTCATGTGCCCCAGCCTCTATAATCTATTAGTCTCTATCACAACACAGATACCCTCACCTCCCACCCTACCCCAGCAAAGCCTCCAACATTATCTACTTAAAGCTGACTAATGTTGATTAGAGAGTGTAATCAGCGAAGTAAATGAGAGGGTAATGTCCCGCCTTCCTCTGCCCCAACTACCATCATTCATTCCCATGGCCACGGCTAAAATGAGCAGTTCTACGTTGTGCCGCCTGAGTGCCTTGTTTATTGTGCACTCGTGGTTCATCCTGTGAGTGGCTTGTTTATTGTGCACTCGTGGTTCATCCTGTGAGTGCCTTGTTTATTGTGCACTCGTGGTTCATCCTGTGAGTGCCTTGTTTATTGTGCACTCGTGGTTCATCCTGTGAGTGGCTTGTTTATTGTGCACTCGTGGTTCATCCTGTGAGTGGCTTGTTTATTGTGCACTCGTGGTTCATCCTGTGAGTGGCTTGTTTATTGTGCACTCGTGGTTCATCCTGTGAGTGCCTTGTTTATTGTGCACTCGTGGTTCATCCTGAGAGTGCCTTGTTTATTGTGCACTCGTGGTTCATCCTGTGAGTGCCTTGTTTATTGTGCACTCGTGGTTCATCCTGTGAGTGCTTGTTTATTGTGCACTCGTGGTTCATCCTGTGAGTGCCTTGTTTATTGTGCACTCGTGGTTCATCCTGGAGTGGCTTGTTTATTGTGTACTCGTGGTTCATCCTGAGAGTGGCTTGTTTACTGTGCACTCGTGGTTCATCCTGTGAGTGGCTTGTTTATTGTGCACTCGTGGTTCATCCTGTGAGTGGCTTGTTTATTGTGCACTCGTGGTTCATCCTGTGAGTGGCTTGTTTATTGTGCACTCGTGGTTCATCCTGAGAGTGGCTTGTTTATTGTGCACTCGTGGTTCATCCTGTGAGTGCCTTGTTTATTGTGCACTCGTGGTTCATCCTGTGAGTGCCTTGTTTATTGTGCACTCGTGGTTCATCCTGAGAGTGCCTTGTTTATTGTGCACTCGTGGTTCATCCTGAGAGTGCCTTGTTTATTGTGCACTCGTGGTTCATCCTGAGTGGCTTGTTTATTGTGCACTCGTGGTTCATCCTGTGAGTGCCTTGTTTATGTGTGCACTCGTGGTTCATCCTGTGAGTGCCTTGTTTATGTGCACTCGTGGTTCATCCTGTGAGTGCCTTGTTTATGTGCACTCGTGGTTCATCCTGAGAGTGCTTGTTTACTGTGCACTCGTGGTTCATCCTGTGAGTGCCTTGTTTATTGTGCACTCGTGGTTCATCCTGTGAGTGCCTTGTTTATTGTGCACTCGTGGTTCATCCTGTGAGTGGCTTGTTTATTGTGACTCGTGGCTCATCCTGTGAGTGGCTTGTTTACTGTGCACTCGTGGTTCATCCTGTGAGTGGCTTGTTTACTGTGCACTCGTGGTTCATCCTGGAGTGGCTTGTAAGACAGGATTCGGGTTCATCCTGGATGCCTTGTTTAGACCGTGGTTCATCCTTAAGTCTTGAAATATGTGTACACATGTTCATCTATGCTTGTTTAAATTCACTCGTGAATCATCCAGTATGGCTTGCTCTTAAGTTCAAGTACTGTGGTTCTCCGCCAGTTTTTTTTTTTTTTTTTTTTTTTTTTTTTTTTGTTTACTGTGCACTCGTGGTTCATCCTGTGAGTAGCTTGTTTATTGTGCACTCGTGGTTCATCCTGTGAGTGGCTTGTTTATTGTGTACTCGTGGTTCATCCTGTGAGTGGCTTGTTTATTGTGTACTCGTGGTTCATCCTGTGAGTGGCTTGTTTATTGTGCACTCGTGGTTCATCCTGTGAGTGGCTTGTTTATTGTGCACTCGTGGTTCATCCTGTGAGTGGCTTGTTTATTGTGCACTCGTGGTTCATCCTGTGAGTGGCTTGTTTATTGTGCACTCGTGGTTCATCCTGAGAGTGGCTTGTTTATTGTGTACTCGTGGTTCATCCTGAGAGTGGCTTGTTTATTGTGTACTCGTGGTTCATCCTGTGAGTGGCTTGTTTATTGTGCACTCGTGGTTCATCCTGAGAGTGGCTTGTTTACTGTGCACTCGTGGTTCATCCTGTGAGTGGCTAGTTTAGTGTGCACTCGTGGCTCATCCTGTGAGTGGCTAGTTTAGTGTGTACTCGTGGTTCATCCTGTGAGTGGCTTGTTTACTGTGCACTCGTGGCTCATCCTGTGAGTGGCAGAGTACAAGAACAGGATTACAGGGATCACAATGGATGCCTGTCAGACCTGCTGGGCATAGTTAAATCTTGAAAATATTACACACATGTCATACACTGTAGTTTAATCACACAGCTGAACTACCCAGTATGGATTCACTCTTAAGAAAATTCAAGTACTGTATTTTCCGGCATATAAGGCGCACGAGTGTCGGCTGCTTGCTAGTACGATGTTTCTAAGCAGTTGTAACGAAACGTCAGTAAATAACAACATGGTGAGAAAGAATCCAGAAAAGTTTAACTTTAATCTCCCTGCGTAAAGTTTCATGCCTACGTGATTATGGTTTGATTTTTATCTTTCTCCAAGTTTATCAACAGTAACTCAAGGTCGCTGGTTGAGTCTGCAACTCACAAAGAAAAGAACCCGGGTTCAATCACCGAGTTGAGAGGTATACATGGGCAAGTCTCCTTCCACCTACTGTCCCCGCTCACCTAGCAGTAAACAGGTACCTGGGTGTTGAGATGCAGTCTGGGAAGTAAGTTCAATAATTATAATGAAGACATAACATTACAAATAATAATAATAATAATAATAATAATAATAATAATAATAATAATAATAATAATAATAATAATAACAACAACAATGAAGACGGAATGCTACAAATAGGTAATTACAAAAAGTCAATGCAGTTTTAAGGAGAGTTAGTACGATCCATGTAACTAGTAAAACAATCGTGTGTTGGTGGCTGGTTAATGGGGTTTAAAGCCAAACTCTCAGCATATAAACACTGAGAGGCATACACCACTCGGTGTATATATTCTGGTGTATATAAGATGTTGGTTCAACAGCTGAGACTCGACCCAGAAATGCTTTGCATAACCAAATACTTTTCACGTAAATCTTATTCATTTTTTCACTGACTTGTGTAAAATCCCTTGTGGGGTTAAGAGTAGATTCTTGTGAGAGGAGTGTCACTAAGAGGATAATAAGAGCCAGAACCTAACCCAGCTGCTCAGAACCAACTTTGTAAAATCTACGTACTGCTCCACAGGGGGGAAAAAGTATTTACTGTATTGTCCGGCATATAAGACGCACGATCATCTGAGACGTATAAAACAATGTTTGCAAACATTTGTAACGTAACGTTAGTAAACAACCGCTAAAGTGTAACACAGAGCTTACCCTTGACCCTGACCTTGACCATATAAGGCGCAGGCTGATTTTCCAAGACTTTTTGTGGGTGGAAACATCGCGCCTTATATGCCGGGATATACGGTATTTATTTATTATTTCACTGGGAGAGTGTACACAAAACACTAATATATTAAGTTTCCAGATATTTATTACTGCCAACCAGATTCATGGAACTTTCGCATGAACCTGCTGCGATTTTCACACACACACACACACACACACACACACACACACACACACACACACACACACACACACACACACACACACACAGAAAGTGCAAAGGTTTGCAACAAGACTAGTTCCACAGCTAAGGGGAATGTCCTACGAAGAAAGGTTAAGGGAAATAGGAGGACAGGAGGGTTAGGGAAGACATGATAACGACATACAAAATACTGCGAGGAACAGATAAGGTGGACAGAGACAAGATGTTCCAAATATGGGACACAGAAACAAGGGGTCACAATTGGAAGTTGAAGACTCAGATGAGTCAAAGGGATGTTAGGAAGTATTTCTTCAGTCACAGAGTTGTCAGGAAGTGGAATAGTCTGGAAAGTGATGTAGTGGAGGTAGGAACCATACATAGCTTTAAGACGAGGTATGATAAAGCTCATGGAGCAGGGAGAGAAAGGACCTAGTAGCGATCAGTGAAGAGGCGGGCCAGGAGCTGAGTATCGACCCTTGCAACCACAAATATGTGAGTACACACATGCAACCTCAGACTGCAGCCACACTAGCAGAGTATTAAATATCCTAAACCAATTATTTTTGCTTAGTAATTATGGTTCTGGCATTACCTTTCAATAAGTAGTTACATTTGTGTCAAAATGGCGAGCATTATACTGCTTTCATCTAACCTCTGTTGACCTCTGTTGTGCAAGAAGTTGCTGTGCCACAGAAATGATAAAATATGAGAGTCTTGGGTGACTTTCTGTCGCCAGAGTGTCTAATTTATTGTGCACTAGTAGCTCATCTTGTGTCTAGTTTATTGTGCACTAGTAGCTCATCTTGTGTCTAGTTTATTGTGCACTAGTAGCTTATCTTGTGTCTAGTTTATTGTACACTAGTAGCTCATCTTGTGTCTAGTTTATTGTACACTAGTAGCTTATCTTGTGTCTAGTTTATTGTGCACTAGTAGCTTATCTTGTGTCTAGTTTATTGTACACTAGTAGCTCATCTTGTGTCTAGTTTATTGTGCACTAGTAGCTCATCTTGTGTCTAGTTTATTGTACACTAGTAGCTTATCTTGTGTCTAGTTTATTGTGCACTAGTAGCTTATCTTGTGTCTAGTTTATTGTACACTAGTAGCTCATCTTGTGTCTAGTTTATTGTACACTAGTAGCTTATCTTGTGTCTAGTTTATTGTGCACCAGTAGCTTATCTTGTGTCTAGTTTATTGTACACTAGTAGCTTATCTTGTGTCTAGTTTATTGTACACTAGTAGCTTATCTTGTGTCTAGTTTATTGTGCACTAGTAGCTTATCTTGTGTCTAGTTTATTGTACACTAGTAGCTTATCTTGTGTCTAGTTTATTGTACACTAGTAGCTTATCTTGTGTCTAGTTTATTGTGCACTAGTAGCTCATCTTGTGTCTAGTTTATTGTGCACTAGTAGCTTATCTTGTGTATAGTTTATTGTGCACTAGTAGCTCATCTTGTGTATAGTTTATTGTACACTAGTAGCTTATCTTGTGTCTAGTTTATTGTACACTAGTAGCTTATCTTGTGTCTAGTTTATTGTGCACTAGTAGCTCATCTTGTGTCTAGTTTATTGTACACTAGTAGCTCATCTTGTGTATAGTTTATTGTGCACTAGTAGCTTATCTTGTGTCTAGTTTATTGTGCACTAGTAGCTTATCTTGTGTCTAGTTTATTGTACACTAGTAGCTCATCTTGTGTCTAGTTTATTGTGCACTAGTAGCTCATCTTGTGAGTGTCTAGTTTACTGTGTCTTGTGAGTGTCTAGTTTACTGTGTCTTGTGAGTGTCTAGTTTACTGTGTCTTGTGAGTGACTAGTTTACTGTGTCTTGTGAGTGTCTAGTTTACTGTGTCTTGTGAGTGACTAGTTTACTGTGTCTTGTGAGTGTCTAGTTTACTGTGTCTTGTGAGTGCCTAGTTTACTGTGTCTTGTGAGTGTCTAGTTTACTGTGTCTTGTGAGTGACTAGTTTACTGTGTCTTGTGAGTGTCTAGTTTACTGTGTCTTGTGAGTGTCTAGTTTACTGTGTCTTGTGAGTGACTAGTTTACTGTGTCTTGTGAGTGACTAGTTTACTGTGTCTTGTGAGTGTCTAGTTTACTGTGTCTTGTGAGTGTCTAGTTTACTGTGTCTTGTGAGTGCATCCTCAGCTAATTCTCTGAGACGTAGCGTGGGAAAAACAACTATCAGAGAGGTCACACTGGGTGTTTATTAGCCGCCACTGGGAATTATTTTTCACAAAGCTAATCTACACACTTTAGAATAACATGTAAACATTAGCATTTTAGTCACCTGTGTATTGGACTGAAGAAGTCTGCTGCGCAGGCGAAACCTTTCGGAAATAAAGAGATCAAAATGTTGCACTTTTCTTATTCATCCGCTTGTCGGTATTGTATACGGGGTGCATAATAAAGATATTAAACTAACATTGTTATGACTGTGAGTGTGTGGCGGTGCTGAGGTGTCTACAACATACTCTCCCACGCACCCTCACCTCAGGGTACACCCAGGTCTTGGCCAACACCTCTTAAGTTACCAGTAACTCGTGCAACTAACGGAGTTAATATTAGTTTTAGTAGCTCTACGCTCGTACTGCTTCGTACACAAAACTTTTTGTGTGGTGGGTAATATTACTACGCATCTATGCTTCGCATTTATTTCCTTTATTGGTATAAACCTTGGTAATAGATACCGACAAATTGGTCTAGAAAGACACGAAAGCAAACATTAAGACATATTTAATGGGAAACGTTTCGGTCCTGCGACCTTGATCAAGGTCCCAGGACCGAAACGTTTTGTATTAAATATATCCTAATGTTTACTTGCGTGTCTTTCCAAACCATTTCCATCATTAAGTAGGTATAAAATCCGCTCCTGTCTCTCGTGACAGAATGTGAATGACTGGGCCTTTTGTTGTGTCATTGACGCACCAGCCTTCAAACTTCAGCCTTCTCTCCAAATACGACTACCAGGAGCAGGTAAATGCTCGCATAGGCTTCAAAGTGGAGGTGAAAAAATCCCGCTATTTTTAAAGGCAAAGCCTTATTCCTGCTAGGTTTCGTCCAGGGCTAAACATCATCCTCCAGCCCCGGAGGACACGTTGTAAGATGCGATTGACCAGATATTGCAACAATAATTTTTAAAGAGGTTGACCGGTAAGCCAGCGGAAGTCCTCGGTCAGATGACCAAAAGCTCTAGCAGCGGGCCATCACATGACTAAGATCCGCGTCAGGAAACACTTGTCCTGTTTCCTGACAAACGTTATACCTAGCATGGACAGATCGGTGTTGTCTCGGGGATGGAATGTCGTCATGCTCCACTAAATGTGTAATATCCAGAATGTATTCTGTTCATGGGATGTTTACCTAGACTAACGCGAGTGCTTAACAAGCTTTTGTTAAATTGTGCAACACCTGAGTATCTTTATGGTTTCGCCACACAGTGGCTTCAACAGTCCAATACAAAGGAGAATGGTGAAGATCAGAGGGAGATTGAGGTAATCAATCCTTCAGCCTGGAAAAAGATTGCTAAACTGATTACATCGACTCCAGGATGAGGGACTGATTACCTCAATATCCCTCTGATCTTCACTAGTCTTCTTTGTATTGGACTGATGAAGCCACTGTGGCGAAACGTTTCCATAGTAAAGATACCCAAACGTTGCACATGTGTCTAACATTTCAACTTTTCGGTTCTCTGAAGCATTTATCTCCATAACAAACTATTGTTGGGACAATTTTCATCTCTGCTGGGAAACTCTGAAGAAAAGTTAGAGAGTTTTTTGGATGAATTTGGGAGGGTATGTAAAAGAAAGAAATTAAAAGTGGACATAGGAAAGAGCAAGGCAATGAAAGACTGGATATCAGACTGGAGAGAGGGAATATGGATAACAGGTATATCTGTTTGGATAGTTGGTAATGGACTTGTCGGCAGATGGTTCTAAGAAAGATGAAGGCCCATGCCGGCGAGGGAGAGTACCTTGTTGTCTCGACGTTGAGCTGGAAATAAGTGAGGCAGAGAGAGGGTAGTGCAGGCTGAGCTCAGAAGGCATATGACAGTTAGATGTCAGCACCAGCGTGACGCGAAATATAAAGGCGACATAACGCGAAATATAAATCCTAACTGGGTATACAGTTGCACCGGGAAATCTGTGGAGACAAAGAACTGTATCCATGGAAGTAAAAAGGCGAATGTACTATAGTCGTACCACCATTGTTGTATGAGTGTGAAACACGGGTTTTAAACGTTGCAGCGAGAAGGGGGTTGAAAGTAGTGGAGATGTCATGTTTGAGGGCAGTGTGTGTGTTGTGAATATTCTGCAGAGAATTCGAAGATTGGAGATTTGAAGATTTGGAATTACCAAAAGTATTTTCTTAGAGCTGAGAATGGGGTTATTGAGGTGGTATGGAAATTTAGAACTTAAAAAATTAGGATGACTAGAAAGTTGTATAAATATAGGGAGGAGGGAAGAAGGAGCTAGGGTGGTCCTAGGAAAGACTGGAGGGAGGGACCAAAGAAAATTCTGAGTGCTAAAGGCTTGGACATCCAACAGGCTTGGGTGAGCGTGTTAGCTGGGAGTGAGTGGAAGCAAGTGTTTTCTTATATGACGTTCTGTTGGAGTGCAAGTAGGATAAACATTTACGAAGGGATTCAGGGAGAAACCGGTTAGCCGGACTTGAGTCCTGGAAGCGGGAAGTACAGTGCCTGCACTCTGAAGGAAAGGTGGGGGGTGTTGCAGTTCAGAGGGCCATCTGAACTGTGATGAGAGCACGCTTCCGGAAAGACAGCGACAACGAATGCCGGTGGATGTGTTGAGCTTCATCAAGACACTATAAAGCTCCACACGAAGCTAAACGTTGTCCCAATAAAAGCTTTTTTCTACAACTTGTGACTGTCCTTGAAGGTGACTGGTTAACTACAAATTTCTGTCACGACTGACCGGTGCAAAATAATAGTCACGAATACTCACACCTAACATGAGGCAAAAGAAACATGAGATAAACAAACATGCAAAACATGACATTTATCGTAATAAAGAAAATACATCAAAAGCAACAGTGTAAAACGACAAAAGAAATAATGTGAAACGAAAACGTGAAAAAAAGAACATGATAAAACAGTGTAATACAACAGTGGAAAGCGAAGACGGCACTGTTTGAAACCATAGTGGAAAGTGAAGACAAAATCCAACAACATAAGAGGTTAACACTGGGTAAAAAGAGTGTAAACAAACAGAAGGGGAAGAGAGTAAACAAACAGAAGGGGGAAGAGAAACCCAAACAAGGCAGTATAAAAGAAATATCAACAAACAAGGAGGGGGTACTCACCGCCTTTTTCTTGGCGTGTCGTCTCTTGTGTCGTTTCTGTCTGTCTCTGGCTCCCTCGACTATGTCGCCAAGAGTCGCCACCACCACCATCACCACCGCCACCAACAACCACAGCCTCATATTTTCACACTAGTCTCTTTTCTCCCTCTCTCCCTTACACCTTACAATTAACACTGCCCAGCGTGCGTGTGGCTAAGCTGCTGCAGGTGGCTAAAATGGTGCGAATTGCGGCTTAGAAGCTGAGACAAGTGGTAATATGGTGGGTGTGAAAGGTGCAGGTGGTAAGTTTCACTCACTTGACTGACACTAGGCTAGCTGCTCCGGATATACTTCAGGACAGGTTACGTTACGGCTGGGTGCTTCTGTCCAGGTGCCAGAGGTACTCCAATGATGGCACTACTCTCCCAGTGCCAAGTTTCACTGATGTTGTCACTAGTTCAAATACCAGTTTCACTAACACTCGTGCCTCTTTCAGCTCGAGGCTTCGAAAAGGTTCGGAATCACTGTCCTCGTACCAAAGTTCCAGCAATACTAGTACTTGTACTCTAGTACCAATTCTTTTACAAAAGCTGATACCAATACTCAAGCACCAAAATTATTAGTCTTGGTTTCACTGTACAAGTAAGTGGACAGCGAGGTGTTGGTAGGACTCACGTGTGGACTTCAAACTCAGACTGGTTCGCGTCCCTCACGGACCAACTCCGGGATCCTTTGCGGACCGACACCAGAACCGGAGTCACCAGCTGGGCGGAGCCTCGGCCACTGCCACAACACACCTTGGAATGAACCACTCATTAATATATTATACTCACGTGAAAGAGTTAAACTCGTAAAGGTTTATACAGTACCTGGGGAACCAGAGGTAAACACATTCCTCAAATGATTCAATAGAAAATCCTTTCCATACTGTATCTTCCCTTAACCGAGTTGCTTATCAAGTGTGTGTGTGTGTGTGTGTGAGTGTGTGTGTGTGTGTGTGTGTGTGTGAGTGTGTGTGTGTGTGTGTGTGAGTGTATACTCACCTAGTTGTGGTTGCAGGGGTCGAGTCATAGCTCCTGGCCCCGCCTCTTCACTGGCCGCTACTGGGTCACTCTTCCTGCTCCATGAGCTTTATCATACCTCTTCTTAAACCTATGTATGGATCCTGCCTCCACTACATCACTTCCCAGACTATTCCATTTCCTGACAAATCTGTGACTGAATAAATACTTCCTAACGTCCCTGTGATTCATCCGAGTCTTCAACTCTGGAACATCCTGTCTCTGTCCACCTTGTCGATTCCTCTCAGTATTCTATAAGTCGTTATCATATCCCCCCTATCTCTCCTGTCCTCTAGTGTCGTCAGGTTGATCTTCCTTAATCTTTCCTTGTAGCTCCGGGACTAGTCTTGTTGCAAATCTTTGCACTTTCTCTAGCTTCCTTACATGCTTGGCCTAGGTGTGGGTTCCAAACTGGTGCTGCGTACTCCAGTATGGGCCTAACGTACACAGTGTACAGGGTCCTGAACGATTCCTTATTAAGATGTCGAAATGCTGTTCTTAGGTTTGCTAGGCGCCCGTATGCTGCAGCAGTTATTTGGTTGATGTGCGCCTCAGGAGATATGCCTGGTGTTATACTCACCCCAAGATCTTTTCCTTGAGTGAGGTTTGTAGTCTCTGGCCCCCCAGACTGTACTGTCTGCGGTCTTCTTTGCCCTTCCCACTTCATGACTTTGCATTTGGTGGTGTGTGTGTGTGTGTGTGTGTGTGTGTGTGTGTGTGTGTGTGTGTGTGTGTGTGTGTGTGTGTGTGTGTGCGTGCGTGCGTGTGTGTGTGCGTGCGTCGTGTGCGTTTTTATCGTGAAATGTCATAACTACAAGAGACTTGATCTTAAAAATTTTAATTTCAGTAACTTTAAACAAGTACAAGTTCATAATAACACATAATAAGGTCACAGCTTACCAAACAACAGATCAGGTATGTGAAGGTCACAGCTTAACAACAGGCAGGTATGTGAAGGTCACATCCTAACAAACAACAGGTCAAGTGTGTGAAGGTCACAGCCTCCCACAGCACACAAAGTCAAACTTCCACATTTTTCTTACAATGTTTTGTTAGTTTTAACTTTCTGTAAAAACCACAGAACGGAGGTGCTACTCACGAAGCCACAAAACACAAAACCTGCAGTGACATTCTTCGCTTTAGAGGAGGTAGGT